>JAOVVB010173708.1:0-11383 GCA_028570985.1 Heterobranchus longifilis | reverse complement strand
CACACACACACACACACACACACACACACACACACACACACACACACACACACACTCCAGAGGAGGACATCCCACAGATTGTAGGCCAAGGCCGCTTGAGGGGCCTCGCTGTGTGCACGGATATACGTGTGTTTATACTGCTTTACCGTGTTTGTGTGTGTGTGTGTGTGTGCGTGTGTGCGCGCATGTGTGTGTGACTGTCACTGGTTCTTATCAGGACAAAGCACAACCAGCAGCACAGGGCTGCAGGGGGCATGTGGGCGAGGGGGGGAGGGTGGCGAGGGCGAGTGGTTGAATAATATCCACCCGTTCCTTTTTTTCTCCTTCCCTCTCTCCCTCCTGGTGTCTTCATCAGTCAGTAAGATCAGTCTTCTCCCCTCATCATCATCATCCCTTATTTTTTTTCCCTCCCTTCTCTTCCTACGCGGTGCTTTCGCCCCAAATCATGTTTCGGCAGGTCTGTTGCCTTTTTTTCTGCCCACTGTCACGATCCACAGACTCCATTCTTGTCCATCTGTCCATCTCTTCCACCATCTTTCTCTCTTCATGTTTTCTTCCTGCGCCTCATCTATCAGCATACACAACTTGTTGGTTTGGACCCCTTTTCTATTTATCAGTCCGTTTATTTCCACCTAAATGCATCATGCAGCTCATAGCTGGACACAGATAAACAAACACACACCCACATGTGTTTCAGCCTAATATGCCTAAGCCATATTTAATAAAATGGAAACAATGTTGGGAAGAGGGAACAAATAAATGAGAAAATGGGTGGAGGTGGGATGCAATATCCTCCATGCGGTTCTCCAAAACAATGCAGTCCTCCCAGTGCTTCATTTATTTCACGAGGACAAAGCAAAGACAGACAGAGGTGCTGTAATTGAGACCAGATGTAAACAGAGAGAGAAAAAAAAAAGTTAAGAAAGAAACAAACACAAGGGCAGGGAGGCGAGCAGAAAACCCTGGCAGTAACAAGCAGCATTTTACATCCAGAGTGACGCAGTTTATTTTCCAAATGCATTCAATGGTTGAAGGGAAGAAATTCGAGGGGACATGGAGAGGAAGTGGAGGCGACAGGGTGAAGTAACCACATGCTTTCTTTGCCAGATGGATCTCAGTCGGGCCGTCCAGCCTTTAACCCTTAGTTTGGTTTGATTAAGGACGCTGCACCTCCGTTCTCTGTGCAAACTTCTGCTGACAGCCCTCCCTCTTTTCTGTGAACTTTCTCAGGAAACTTCTCAGACACTTGTCCAAGAGTCAATAATCTTATTTCCACCTCAGGGAAATCAGAGTGGGATTGTATCAAGTGTTTTGGCAAACTCTCTTGTACATCCCTCTAATTTGTTAATAGAGAACAATGTGGCGAATTGAGGAAGTGTAAGCGTTTTTTTTGAGTAGTCGTAATGTAATTCAGCCCCTCAGTCACGCTCTACTCCTCCTGCATGTGTGTGTGTGTGTATGCTTCCCACATGATCATACTGTTTGTATCAGGGAAAGAAAGAAGGCAGGAGAGATTTGGAATTTGTCCCTTGTGTGCACTCACACACAGATGTGTTTGGAGGCTAACACACACGCACGGTCTGTCACATATGCATGCAGATGTTTCATCTCCCCTTCTCTTTGTGGCTATTTTTAGCCTCACCGTCCTAAAGCTTATCTTCCTCCCCCCCCCCCCCCTCTCCTCCAGCTTTTCCTTATGGTTTTTCAGAAGCTTTCCCTAAAATTCCCTCACTTCCTGTTGGAAGCATCCTGGCGTCGTGCATCAATCCGTTTACCAACAGAAGGCAGGGAGGGCGGCTGGGAGACACTGTGGAGAGAGCAGCCTGTCGTACCCTAAGAAGTATGCTTAGTAGACAACTAAAGGACGGCAGAGTTATATTTATGGGACAGGGTGGAGTTTAGCAAATGCAGCTTGCTTTAAGTGTTTATGCAGATTCGAAGGACACTTTCTTGGTCTTAATTGGTTGAAAAGTGTTAATCCTTATATGACATTGAGAAAATGTGAAGCAGTAGAGCTCAGCACTGGCAAACGTTACATCGCTGCTAGGTTATTCTCTCCTTGATGTAATCCTAGTGCCCACTCACTACGTTTACATGCACACTAATATTCAATTCAATTCAATTCAATTCAGTTTTATTTATCGTGTCAAATCATAACAGAAGTTATCTCAGGACACTTTTCATAGAGAGCAGGACAAGAACATGCTCAATGATTTTCAAGACAATGATATTCAAAAGTTCCAACATCACTCAAGAACAAGCATTTAAGATGCAACAGTGGCGAGAAAAAACTGCCTTAACAGGAAAAAAAAACTGTCTTTGACTTTAAGCCAGAAATCTCGTGCAGACAACAGTTAGATATAAACATCTCAAGGCAATAAAATAATATAAAAGGAGAGCACAGCACTGTAATAAATAGTACAACTAGGCTAATAACATGTAACATTTCCCCACACGGACTGCGGGTTTAAAACAGCGACCGTGCGACTGTTTCACAACGTAAATAAAATTGTCATTTTCCGTCATGAGAATACGTTCACGTGTTATTGACGTGTTAATAGACAGACAAGGTACTTAATTAATCCCAGTGGGAAATACAGCAGCTGAGCCTGTCACTCAGAAACAAGACAAACCAGAGATGCTTAAGGCACAAAGTACAGTAAAAAGAGAAAAGAGAAAAGAATAAAGTAGACATGCCATGTCACACAGATCCGACACAGATCTGACGGTTAGATAAAACGCAGGTGCTGTGAAGTTTTCAAAGCTTTAGGGCTTTTGGTCTTGATCGCTGTCAGTGTGCGAAGATAATTTTGCAGCAAAAGTGCTGTTTCACAGGAGCCTTAATTACAGCTGTTACCTTCAAAGGTGTTTTCTTGTCTAAATTTAACCATTAGCTAAGCTTTTCATGTGGTGAACACATGAAAATAGCACATCTGTTTTGCGCTGTTGCCACATTATCCAATTAGTGGTTGAGGAGAGAAAATTCTCTCAGCCACCGCAATCTACTTTTCACAGTTCATGCCGGTTTGTGCGAGACTACGCTGATGACACTGGCGGCTCAAAATATGTGACCCAAAACAAGTGTGTTTTGTTCCAGGAAAAGTGTTTGTCAGTTGACATAAAGTGTTGATTGTATTGACTTTGAAAACCTCAGTGTTTACCTCCAGTCCCCCTCACACAGTCACTGCGGATCTTGCCCTGGTTTTTGTGGAATTGTCAGTCCATAATTATGGACACATGAAGTGACAAACAAAGGCGGTGGAGGTTTAGAGGCAGACAATGCAGACACCAGCCTTACTGGCATCGCTCGGATTAGCGTCACACTGGCGTCAGTCTGAAACTCTAACTTATTAATGGGTTTATAGCTTACGGGACTTTCTTTTTTTAATTGTAAGAATTCATTGGTGTGGAACTTTTAGGGGATGTTTTTAGTTTTTCCTCTTTTTTTTTTAGAGACGCACATGTTGAAGTTAAAGTATGACTTCATGGGAAACCGCTTTCTTAAAAGGGACAGTTCACCCCAAAATCAAAAATACATGTTTTTCCTCTTACCTGCCGTGCTATTTATCAGTCTGTAGTTTTGGTTGAGTTGCTGAGTGCGGCCGCAGCGTGTCTGTCTTCTCTCCAGTATAATGGAAGTAGACGGCTCTTGGCATGTGGTGCTCAAAGCCCCCCGAAAAATGTAAAAACTCAACAGCAATGACCACGTTTACATGCACACAATATTCTGGTTTTTGCCCTCATTCCGAAAAAAACAATATTCCTACTAAGCTGTTTACATGGACAATGAAAATGACTTCCACTAATGTTCTCGTTTGCATGCAGCTGCGCAAAATACGATTTTTTAAAAAGTTTTTCACGGTGGCGGTCTTGTTGAAGTGAACAGTCTCCCTCTTTCATTCCTTCAACAACCTTCTTGAAAAGGTCGGCGCATAAACAAAAACACGGACACAGGAGGAATATAACCCCCTGTAAAACCACAATGTGTCCTTAGCCTACAGAAGAGGATTAGGGCCACATGTAAAAATATATATAAGCTCTGAGTTTAAAATGAGAATTTCTGACAAAACTCTTAAAAATCCCCTCATAATTCTGACTTTAACCTCAGAACTCGAATACATTTTTTCACATGTGGCCCTAATCCTTTTCCGTATTTTTACACTTCAGTTTTTTATAGAGATAATAGGTCAAATAGTGATCTTTAAAGGTGGATTTGGATGGAGCCCGGCTAGCTGTGTCCAGTCTTTGTGCTAAGCTAAGATAGCCATCAGCTGACTGTAACTTTATATGTATTGTACAGACTTGAGAGTGCAAAGAAAACATTTCTCCAAATGTCAAAGTATCGTGTATTTGGCCCCGCTGGGGAAAAAACGCAAAGGCTGTCCTTATTTTTCCCAAGGTTATGATACTGCCTACCACATTCTTATGTGTACGTGTGTGTGTGTTACGTGTACACACATACACATCGAGTATATCAGCATGCTTGTAAACGATAAACGAAGGTTATCGATCGGGGTTAGGGAGACATGTAAACTTAGTGACATCTGCAGACGGACTAACGGGAGATTGTGACACAGGTCAGTGATAATGCCAGTGTACAGCAGTCAGGGTGATGGAGTGGTGGGTTAACAGGTTAACTGATAGTTCTGCCAAAAGGAACAGCACAGCTGCAACACTCATCATCCCTGATATCCACCCAGTTCTCATCTTCCCACTCACATTCTTACTTTTACTGTTTGACAATGACAAACACATCCTGCATGCCAGTGTGCGAGCGCAGGCTGCAACTGAGTCACGGTGAGACGGACTTAGTATTGCAGGGCTGTCTCACACCTCTGTCCTCTTGATAAGTAAGTCCTGAGTTCAGACGAGGACAAGGTGTCGAAGTGAAGCGTGCCTGGCATTTGTAGGAGGAATAAATGCAGGAAACACAAGCCCGTAATTTACTAAAAGAGACACACCAAAGTATGACTCACACTTGTAAGTCACGGATGTGGATTGTGTATGTACTTTTTCAAGCATTTGGTCTCAATTAAACTAATTTTGTTGCCGTTTCTGCCTTTCTACATCAAACGGGGATTTCTTTTTATATATGTTTATTTGTCAGATTGGTTGAGCAATTAATGCCAGGGTTTGAACACGAGAGCTGGCATTTATTGGTCACAGACAATCAATCTATAGAGGATTTTAAGGAACTCTTACTGCTTTTGAGCCACTTCAAAGAAAGCCTGACAGAAAATGGAAGCAGGGGGAGAGTGCCACAACATTTCCCCTTTTTTTTTGCAGCAGTGCATGGTGGTCCTGCCCCGGAGCAGGATGGGAGCACTCTGATTCAATTTATGTGTCACTATTCATATTTCATAAACAGTGAGGGGTACGCATAAACATATGCACGACGTCTCGCACACAGACGAGCATGGTGTACACAGTCACACGGAGAAAAGCTGTTTTGCCAGTTTGGTTGATTTTATGTGGAGAGGTTTTGCAAAAAAAAAATGTTGTCTGAATTTACCCCACAGTGATGCAAACTCTGCTACTTTTTCAACATATCCATGCTGCTTTGTTCCTGAATGAAATGCGTCTGACATTTCTGTGTGGGAATAAATCACAAACCAGTGAGCTCAGAAAAACAGCCATAAGTGCATGTTGAAGGCAGATGTTTAGTCTGTACTTTTCACTCACCATTATTATTACGAGTGCAGCGTTGTTTGTGGGCGTGCCCATTTGGTGCGTGTTGCCATTCGGAATGCATGAGCCGATTGCTCGGCTCCTGGAAGTGCTGCTCGCAGCGTTCTCGAGAGCCGCTCATCCGATCGACTTCACACTGCACTCCCCTCGGTCCTCAGTAAAACTCCTGCAAAGTGAGAAGTTGATTGGATGAATGGTTCTGGAGATATGCAAAGGACAGTCATACATGCATACATACAGTTATTCCTTCCTTTAGAGTTGGATGATGCTGCTACAAATTTGTTATAGCCTCAGACATCATATCTACACGTCCACCAAATCTAGTCACAATAGCACACAGCGCTCAGGAGATATGACATTTTTGGAATAAGCCCTGCCCACAACATTTGAGCAAAATTTGAGGGCCAGCTATTGCAAAACTGTATGGAACATCAAAAATCTGAAGTAGTAACTTTTTTTGGCTTGGTCCAGAGATGTTCTGTACCAGATTTGATGATGATTGCTCAAAATCTGTAGGAGTAGCAGGAAAAAAACCCAATTTGGACACAATTCAAAATAGTGGAAAAATGATCTAGATGCAAGTGAGCGCTTGTATGGACAGGTTTCATCTGGACACAGAATCCAAGACAAAAACTGTTTCTGAGACTTAAAACTTAGAGGGCAAAATGTAAAGTTTGTTGTTATAGCGCCACCATCTGGATAAATTGCACCAAATTCAACAAGACACGTCCTTAGGTACCCAGCACACACACCCTCACACAACCACCAGTTAGCCTATGAATTAGATCTGATGGTTGACGGTTTTCGAGATATACGAAAGACAGACAGACAGACAGACACATAGACAGACAGACAGACAGACAGACAGACAGACAGTCTGCTAACAGCGATGAGAGCTAAGCGTGATGAAGACAAATGGTCAAGACAGAAACTAGACTACATCAAAGAGGCTCCTCAAGCCTGGTTTTTCAATCTCAAACTTTTCTACATAAATACACCCGTCACTTTTGCCAAGCATGACGGATAACAATGCACAGGAGGATAAATGGGTACTTCCACATGTCCGTGAGCTTTTTCATCCTGTGCTCATGTGCAAAAACATGACGAAATCCACCTGAAAGCACACAGACACACAATACACATGCATTCACAAGCAGACACCCACACCCGCACAAACACCTGTAGATTATGTGACGGTTACCATGATGATGGATGGGAATACACATGAGGCCAGATGGTCACTTCCACATATCACTCCAGAGGCGTAACCCATTCCTCCTCTTCACCATCTGTGACTGCAGAGCGCTGGCCTGGCCTGTGTTTCCCATTACTGCCCCTATAACTAAAAAATATGCCCCGAGAGCTGAATCACAGGAAGCAACCGGAGCCAAAATGGTGGCCATATAATGTCTTTGATAGTGGTTTTGTAACCACCTGAGCTTGGATGGTTTCTGGCATTGTATTTAGCCAAGAGAAAATGTATTTACCACGCGTTGTTGCCATGGACACTCATGCGAAACATGCACCTACTTAGGGCCTCACCTGAGGGTTAGCAGCACTCAGTAGGAGAGACGTGAGGAAATAATGGAGTGTAACAGAATATATACAGACCTCCACTTCTCTATAAACACATGTTAAAAGTGGTTACATGTATGATTTCATATGCATGAAGGTGTGCACAGTGGGTTTTATACCATAATGTTCACACTCAGCAGACACAGCTAAGCCAACCATAACACACCTGGCTTCTCAGTCAGAGGAGGCCTGCAGGTCTCCCTCCTCTCGCACGTTGTTCCTCTGTGGCTGACAGTGACTCCCTCTCGCTGCGTGCGATCATACACAATGCAACATGAGCTCCATGATAGAATCTCCAAACCGCACTAACGGGATAATAAACATTTGACTTTCTTGCTGAGGTTTTATTCCCATGGCCACTCAAGGAATATCATATACTCAGTAGGGGATTTGTTCATTTTTTAACAGGGGGGACGGACGTGGTTTGTTTCATTCACCCGCGACTAGCGGAACGCCCCACGAACGACTCTTTTGATTCTGTTTTTTTTTTTAATACGGAGTGTCTATTTGTGGTGAGAATAGGCACACAGCACCCCCACCTCTTTGTAATATAAAAAGTGTCTTTCTTTTAAACCATGACGCCTCATTTCTCTGTTTTAAGCACAATCTGCGATTATCGTGCGATCTTGTGATATCGCGAGAATCCAGCTGCCATGCAAGGTAACTGACTGGCTGCGTCTCATACAAAAGCTAATGGGGGGCCCTCTGCCTCGGTATCAGACACTGAGGGCCACTGACCAATCTGCTGTTTTGGACGACTTGCGAGTGAGAACGAGTTGGATAAAAGGGTCAAAAACACGACTTCCACCCAGGAGACTGCAGTTCATGTCCTGTGATTAATCTAGTTTTAGACTTAGACCAGGCTTACTTACTATTATCACAGTTTTTTTAGGCAACAAAACTAATTAATTGCACCTGGGTGCAAATAGTATTTAGTAGTTTAGAGAATGGGGCGGGACTAAAAGAAAAAGTCCCAATTACAAAGCCATTTGCTACTTCAGCACCACGGACAGCACTATGGATTTATCAACACACAGCGCAGTCACGCTGCGTTCACACTACGACAGACTACAAGTCATTTTCAATGAAGCCGGTGACACGAAGCTACAAACTGTCGCTCGACGTGCAGTCAGTGTTGAGGTGGCCTCACAGGGGTGATGCATTTTGGTTATTTTGCTAAACTCCTCATCTTCCCTCAGATCATCGACGGTACTGCATGATCGCTGATTCATGGCAAAGAAGCAAGGACTGATATCTGCTGTGACTTAGGATGCGATATTATTGCACTTCTACATATGGTATGTAAATTAATGCACATAATGCAGAATCAAAATTCAGAAGCACGAGTTCTGTCCAGACACTTTTACCTGTACACCTTTAGTGTGCAGGTAATTAAACGACAGAGCTGGAAGATCCGCCTGCGAGTCGCCGTCAGCTACAACAACAGAAAGAGAGTTGTGTAGAAGACAAGTACGGTGTGTCGGCGTCCACTGTTGTGAGGTAACGTTATGTGAATGTAACGTTATGTGAATGTAACGTTATGTGAATGTAACGTTATGTGAATGTAACGTTATGTGAAAGTAAACACATCCGACATGCTAACACTAATTCATCACAGAGACAAGGAAAACAACAAACAGGAGCCCAACTCCTGATCCCCGCTGCTTTCAAGCAGCCTTTAGACGGAGAGATTCAATAATAATAATAATGTACTTTATTTGTCCCCTTAGGGAACTTTTCTTGTTTTGGCACAAACGCATCAATTATGTGAATTATGTCAATTAGGTGTCAGGATGATGGATCACTGCGGCACAGCACCCCGAGCAGTCACTTGGTTCAGTGCCTTGCTCAAGAGCACCTTGGCAGTGCAGGAGGTGGACTGGCACCCCTCCAGCTACCAGGCCACACTCTGTACCTGGTCCGTCCGGGACTTGTACCGGCGACCTCACGGACTGAGCCACTGTTTGTTAAATCCCCCCCTTTTGTTGTTAACTCTTGTTTTCATTATTTTAACATTCAATGCACACGTGTAAATCAAGAAGGGCCTTAGCCTCATGAAAAAAGAAAAAAAGCCTGCGGTTGGTTTGTCAATAGTGTGGTACTGAGATATTGCGGTTATTGCGACAGACCTACTGGCTGTCAAACTGTGACTGATGTCTCTGCAGTCGGTGTGTGCCGCGGGGACACACTTCTCTGGCCATATGATAGCCACCTGTGTAAACGGCGGGAGTATCTAGTGGCTCTGAAACACTGGATCCTCAGAGTGCTGCTTCTGTTGCCGCGGGAGACCAGGGGCCTGACCTCTCTTTAGCAGAGGGGAGCTCAGCAGGCAGTCAGTGGTAGACATATACACTAACATACACACAGTGTCAATGCATAAATGCATGTACACACACTCACCCACTTAAGTCTCATCTTGCTTTTTATCTCTTTAATTCATTTTATTTCTGACTCTCTTACAGTGTAATTCTGCAGCTCAGTGCACAAATATCAGACACTAGCATGGGCATTAACACAGTGTGTGTGTGTGTGTGTGTGTGTGTGTGTGTAGGGGGGCAGTGTCCGTCTCTGCGGGTCAAAGCAGGAGGTGAGGGGCTTCTGTTGAACGCGGGCGGATATTGACACAGCATTAACATGAATGAAAATATTTTCGGTGTTCAGAGAGCATGAACAGAACGCCGGCAGACGTTTGGAAGTGACTTATTCAAACAAACGACAGACATCAGCACTCAATCAAACAGTCCTTTCACACACAATGGCTTCTGAAAACAGCAGCTAAAAAAGAAGGTGGCATTCAGTCATGTGACGGGTCAGATTTCGTGACCATGAATGTTACCAAATAACACGCTAATAGCGTGTTATTTTACGTCCCATTCTCATTCACGACTCATAACATTCAAATGCTTTCACAACCTCTTGTCACTTTTACGCATCATATTATGACGCTTCACTACGGTCGCAGGTTTTTAATTCAAGGCAACAAAACTAGGTGTTAAATTTAGGAAAAACATTGTGGTTTGGGTTAAAATAAGGACGTTTGAATCAACTTCATCAACGTAAAGTTAAGTTAAAAATAACTCGTTTGTCACGGGACGTGAACAGCGGTCTCCTGGGTCAAAGTCCTGTGTTTGTTGGACTCACCCACCTCCCCTCCCGCACGCCCTAAACTACGTCTCCTCACTTCTGGAGCAGTTGTATTACAGATGTATTGCATGGCATAAAATGACGCATGACAAGTAAAAAAGTTGCAATATCACGTGAACTGACTTGACATATGTTAACGTGTTATTCGTATATCATTTCATGAGACCAGGCTGTGAAATTTGACGCATTCACAGAACTCAGATAGTGCCGAGCAAATTTCTCTGCAGTGCAGTGCATGCTGAATAAATATTCTAGGTATTGTTGGAATCCCAGGGACGCATGTAAGAGGACAGAATTTCAATGGAGGTGGAAAGAAAAGTGGGTGTACAGCTGCAGTGTGGGAGCTGGGTAGAAGCTACCAGCACGAGCTACACAGCCAGAATCATACTAATGGAAACATCAAGGTCAGAAAGTACAACACAAATCAAGAAAAAGGGAGGGAAGCAGGGACACTGATAGTTAAAAAGGAGTGGGGGGGGGTTTGAGCTGCTGCTGTTGCTGGTGTGAGGCAGATTTCTGACTGATTACTGCTATTAGATGAAGGAAGGAGAGACACATTCAGTCACAGAGGGGCCGATGTCAGTGAGAGGATGCTGTGCCCACTGGTCTGTGTGCATTAGCCTCCTTAAATGGCTATCAATCTGAGGTGGAGGCTTAAGAGATCGGAAATGAACGTCTTCCGCTGCACCTTTCACCGAGCTGCGCGGCTAAAATATGCTCTTAGGATCAAACTGATGAAAATGTGTGTCAGCGTCGGTCAGATAGTGTCAGCTCGGCGGGAGGCTGACGGGGAACAGTTGTCGCACCCTCAACAACAGATGAGAAGCTATAATTGCACCAGGCAATGGAATAACAGATATGTTACGAGACCTCCACAAACACAAAGTCCTTCTGTTCTGGCAGGGAACAGGTGCAACGTGGGAGTCGAAGTCATCACATCTCAGGGTGGTGCACAGGGGGGGGGGGGGGGTGCAGC
>JAOVVB010173689.1:0-11383 GCA_028570985.1 Heterobranchus longifilis | reverse complement strand
ATGAGTTACGCGTATGCCAGATTAAAGAGATGCGTCTTGAGTCTACTTTTGAATTGGGAAACCGTGTCTGCTCCCCGTATTACTGTATTGACAGATCATTTAGAAATAAATGCTCACTAATTACATTTAACTATATTGAGGATTGTTTTACTTGGAAAGTATTGTATTTTTTTAAAGAGTGTGAATCACAGTTTCAGCAGTTTTACGTTGTAGAGGGAGATTACTGATTTGATGAGATAGACTTGAACAATGATGCAGGATTGAAGGTGAAACGAAAGCAATCATGAAACAAAGGAAATACATTAGCGAACACGAAATCCTTTATCTGATTGTTCTGTGTTCTGATTTATTTTTAGGTCACACTTTGAATGCAAGAATACTTTGTTTATGTTACTTTATGTTAACACTTAGCAACACAGTTTAGCAGATGATCTATTTACAGGCTTTAATCTGTCAGTGCAAACCAGCATGAAGTTTGACATGCGATGAAAATAATCACAAACAATAATCACTATAACAATCACTCATTAAATTCATTTAGCCCTAATCACAATTTCCTGCTGTTCACAAACATAATTAACTGAATCTATTATTCCTAGTTTAGTTTTTTTTTCTTTTCTGTATAATACTATGCATATGTGGTTAATAACTGGATAGTCATGTACTGTATATATCTTAAATAATTACATACAGTGTCTTGAAACTTTTTCTATTTACAATATAACAGTACAAACTTTGGTAGTGTACAGTTATACTGTACTTCTATGAGAATGATCACCAATCTTGCTAAAGAAGCTACCTAAATACTTAAGTTTCTGATAATAATTATAATTAGAATATCATTTCACCACCATGGGACCTGTGCACAGTCCATGTGCTTACAGCAGTAAAATTTTCAGCACATGTAATGTGTAAAAATGTAACCATAGGCACATGAAAAAACAGCAGTAATTAGCACTATAAACAATATTAAATGATCACACATAAAAACATGCAAACTAGGGCATTCAAACTGGGATTATAGGTATGAAACCTAACATTTACATTTACAAAAGACTGTACTGTGATGAGAGTCTTGGTTTGTGAATGAGGATCCCAATCAAGATGGCTCAGATCCCACTGCACTCGATCCCGTAAAAATTCAGCAAGTACTAGATCCTTGCAAATCGATGGATCTCTTCACCTGTCTGTGGAAAAACGCATCTGTCTATAGGAACTGTACACACAGTCATTCATGGACACCATGTGCACATTAAAGGAATGCAACTGGGAGTTAGTGCCTCATCTCCCATGTACTCCTGACCTCATTCCAAGCCATTTACACATTTGGGCCATTAAAGGAGTTCCTGGGAGGCCATTGCTTCAGACATGAACCAGGCATTATGGTTCTGGCATACTGAGAAATTTTTTCTACCTTGATGGTAGAGGCGCACTAGTGAGATGTGGGATAAGGTCATTAGTTTAGCAAGGGATTATATAGAGGAATAAAGGAATCTACTCTTATAACTGAGTTCTTATAAAATCAAAAGTCCTGGTCTGACTTGAACACCTCTCATGTGTATATAGTGCCAGGCAGGAGGTCTAAAGGAAGACCAAAGAGGAGATTTATGGATGCAGTGAGAGAGGACATGTAATTAGTTGGTGTGAGAGAAGAGGATGCAGAGGATAGGGTTAGATGGAGGCAGATGATTCGCTGTGGCGACCCCTGGAAGGGAACAGCCGAAAGACAAAGAAGAAGACCATAGCTAGTCACTGAATTATTGGTTGTTTTCAAGTATCCAATTTAGTATTAATATATTGAAAGTCATAATGAATTAAACATCATGCATGATAAAGATCATCAACAATTATATATTATATATAATAATATATATAATTATATAACATTTATGGAGTAGCCAGCTCATTGAAATAAGGTCTCGTCCACATGTTCATGAATACTTTTTTCCTCATTAATTCTTTTTAAAAAATGGCCACGTATAACTCATAAAAAAGGCTCAAAGGCGGGGATGCAACCTTAACAGTAAAGCCATTTTTTCAATCAGAAGCCTTGAAAAAAAAAGTAATCATTGAGTATGTCACACTCTGACATCAAACACACGCGATGTGATGAATGCAGCACATGCTCTTACAAAAAGTACATAAATATGTGACATGCCCTGTTATTTCTGTTTATTTTAAAAGATACACAACTGACTATGTGTATCACATTTACAGTAGCAATCCAGAAAATATGTGAAACATTTCTTTTAGGCAAAGTTATTAAATGAATGAAGTATAAAATGCAGTAAATGCAGTAAGAATATCAACAGCACATACTCTGCAGAATTAAATCACAGTTGAGAGATGAACAATATTAGACTGTGTGAGTGTAAGTGTTTGTTCAGGTTTGGTAAGGTATGTGCTTATTTCCATCACATATATACAGTATGACAAACAGGAAATTGGTAGAGTGGCGAAAACCTTTATTTTACTGTTTCTACTTTAACTGTCAAGTGTGATTGAATATCTGTCAGAGACATGAGCTTTAGTAGAATTTAGTGCTGCTAGCTTAACAACCACAAGAGTATTTTACTAAAACACCGTCACCTTTATTAAATCACTGTTTCTTTGTGAGCGAGTGAGTTAACCCTCTTTTTCCATAGACGTTTGGCTCAAATTAGTGAATATAATACTGTGGGTGCCTCTGTCTGTCAGGGGGCTGAGAATGATTAATGGTTGGTCTCAAAACCTAATCACTCGTTACCTTATTTTATTTTATTTTATTTTATTTTATATAATTTATTTAACGAAAATGTCCATTTGTGTGTGTTCGTGTGTGTGTGTGTCTGTGTTGTTTTTTTAATATTGTGAAAACCTGATCAGATGGTAAAGTACTGTAATTTACATAATTGGTGTTACATGTCTATCTTAGCCTCCGTGAGTTCTTCCTTTCAGAACTAAAAACTAGAAGAGATGTAACTTAGTTTAAAACACGTTGGTCTAAATAAACAGATAATGTCTTGAACTAAATTTGTTTAGAAATATGAAATTATTACTGATTAAAAAAGATAATAATAATAATAATAATAATAATAATAATAATAATAATAGCAGCACAGTGGCTTAGTGCTTAGCACAGTGGCTTAGTGCTTAGCACTGTCGCCTTGCACCTCCACGCGCTCGATTCCCCTGCCTCGACGGTATGCATGGTGTTTGCATGTTCTCCCCATGCTTAATGGGTTTCATCCTGGTTCTCTGGTTTCCTCCCACAGGACATGACATGCAGACATGCAGATTAGGGTAATTGGCATACACTCATGAATGTTGACCGGAGGACCTACCACGTTTATACAAATGAGAATAAATACAATGGTCACCTTTGGCCTTCATGGTCCCTAGTTGGACTACAGAGGTTCTTAGATGGATGGATGAATGGAATAATAATAATAATAATAATAATAATAATAATAATGAACATGAGTGATGGCACACAGGCTGCTTGGTTTCAAGTGTTTTCCAGTGTTTCCAGGCCAGCATGTTTCTATTTAGTAAAAAAAAAAAAAAAATCCTTCAAGTTTAGGCCACACCCCCTGTCGGTTTAAATGTAAAGGCAGATACAGCCACCAGCTGCCAAAATATGAAAACAGTTTAGCAGTTTACAAATATAAAATCAAAGACCATCATAGTTTTTTTCCCCTGAAAATCATACCACTGTAATGAAATAAAAATTGCTGCACCACAGCTCCAAGGTCTCTGATTCAGTCCTGAGCACCTGAGTATAATAAGTTTTTTTTTTCTTTAAAGAACTAATGAGGTGAAAAGGAACCACATCGGCTCACTGATTCACGATTACAAATTAAATACTGACAGTATCCCTTTTACATTCGTTGCAGCACAATTTTCCTTTTAACCCCTAATTCTTTGTTTTAAGAAACACATACAAGCGGTTAGTGATGGTCTTTAGCTCTGCCTTTAGCACTTTGTGCTATGATGTGGCTAACGATATCTTTATTCTTGCTGATTAGATGAATTAAGACTAATACACACTGAATAAACCTTGTACAAGTGACTAATTTCTGCTTTATAGCAAGTAATCAGATTTTTATTAATGCCTGTTGTGCTTATTAACATTATGTGATGTTAATTATTACTTATACCACAGGATAATTAAAATATATGGTATATTTACTGTATTGATGACCCACATTTTGAAAATGTAACTATAAATCTAGCACTTACAGTAGGTTTTTAAAACACTATATTCAACTGTACATGCAGTTAGATTTTGTGCACATACAGCAGTGATTAAACCAAAGAAGGAAAAATAAATAGGTGAAATTTGAGCATACTCATATTACTAGCACTTTTGACCATATGTAACTTTAAAGAATATTGGGCTGCATGGGCTGCCCATGTGGTCAACACAAGAATGTAGACTTATTGATATTTGACAGAATGAAAATTTTGCAGTACACTCATGGTCTTATGCATACCTTTACTTAAATAAAAAATAACCAGGGTTTGCTGCAATGCAGACTTGGAAAAGTTTCATGTACAGAAATGTAATGAATAACCAATACCAATTATTATTGGTATGTTATACAGACAGACATTTTGCATTTTATCAGATAAATTTGATAAATGTAAAAGTGTCAATTTATGTATTATGACTTTTTAAAAAAGAAAACTTTTTTAGGGTTAACATTATACATACAGAGTCAAAACTTTACATAGTGCACATTGTATATTTGGTTACATGTCTTATGGCAAGTTGCACAATTATCAGACACTGCTAATCCATCAACAATCTTTGGGAGAATTCCAGTGGACCACTCTTCTAGGCAGAATTGGTCGAGTTTAATTAAACTTGCTGGCTTCCTTGCACAGACCCCACCTTTAGGCACAGTCTGCAAATCTTCAATAGAGCTAAGACTCCAAAAGCTTAGACTCAGCCTGCTTTATCTATTCTACATCCAGCCTTGAGGTGTGCTTGGGGTCATTGTTCTACACCTAATTTTTAAGGTTCAACCTGATGAGTTGAGTTTGCGGTGAAGGATTCTGAAGCGGTCCTCGTTCTTTATTATTCCAGCCACTTCTACTAGCAGCGCCAAACACTTAATAGTTTTTACAATGTTCTTGGTGTGAAATCCCTCAAATTTACTTTTCCAAACAGGACTCTGGGAGTCCTGGAACACCAGTAATTAGTCCTGGTGTTCCAGGAGCATCCAGGTCATGCCAGGTCTGTTCCTTGGTGGTTCCAGGGTTGTTCCTGACAATCTCCATTTTCATACAACTGAATTTGGGTCTTATCCAGAACTTGGCAAAGTGAAGGCACACCTCCCAGGAACATACAGTACACTTATCATACAACATACAATTGTTTAAATTGATCTTAGAATCTGCAGCTGTTTAGGCTCCTGACCTCTGACTCATTTTTCAGATTTGCACTGAGGTTTATGGACTTTACCTTTGAACTGTGTTTTGGCCAAACCAATAAGTGGGTGTATGTACTGTACATTATTGACCCTGCATGTAACTTTGACCCTCTATTTATGTAAAAAAAAAAAAAAAAAATCCAAAGCAAATTAAACATTGTGCACCAAATTCTCTTCAGTTTTCTGTTATTTAAGATGTATAATGTATAATCACTTTGTGCTAGAAAAATACCAGTTCAGAGAAATCATTCATGCCCATCATGAGTGTATGTAACCTCTACTGTATGTGACAGAATGAAAATTTAGCAGCACACTCATGGTGTTATTGCATACCTTTATCTTTTCAGATCAGAATAAAAAATAACCAGGTTTTGCTGAAATGCAGATTTGGAAAACTGTTTGAACAGTGAATGAACAGTATTTGTATAGTTAGTGTTGTTGAGATTTTAGGTTTGGCACAAATGTTTAGATCTTAGTTTGTTTCCTATCCTCCACCATGTTATTAATTCAATATTAATGCTGTTAACACTGTTAATGCTGGTGATTCTTTAACGTGAAGTTTAGATGCTGAGTCTTTTTACTTGAAAATGTACTCATCTTTTTTGAACCAGTTTTGGTTTATGCTATCATCAATGCGACCAGATTTTTGCCAGAAGAATACATGGTCTCCGTGATGAAAAATTGCAAAGATTGTTATGTGCAAGATGTCTGCAATGTCTGTCACTTGGCACCGAAACATGATTGTGCTATTTTGAAGTGTCAGCCTCATATCCCAGTGTGGCTCCATTAAACATACATTAAGCATGACATCCAGACAATACTCTGTAAACAAAGAGGCTGTGGATCTCTCGATGCCTCACAACAGACAAAATTGAGAAAAAGACACGTCGGCCTTTTAATAGTTTATTTACATAAAGTGTTATTGCAATGCTACTTATACAATATCTCTTGACAATTTATTGGAAGTGAATGGATGAATGAATGAATGAATGAGTGAATTTATTTATTTATTTATTTATTTATGAAAAATGGTCTTAGTATTATTAGTATAAAAAATTGATACACGTTCTTCCATTGTTATAAGTGACCATTTTATAATCATTCATAATATTCATAACCCTTATGTTGCCTGCTGACTCAATTACTATTAATCTAATTTAATTTAAATGAATGGGTAATTACAGCAAGAACAAGATTGTGAATACAAATGAGTTTCCTTCACAGGGTGGTCAGTGTGGTCAGAAATTTGAAAATCCAGATGGAGCTCAGAGTAGACCTGTTGCTCCTCCACATCAAGAGGAGCCAGCTGAAGTGGTTCAGACACTTGATAAGGATGTCCCTGGTCGACTTCCTTTTGAAGGTGTACCAGGGATAACCAACTGGGCAGCGACCCCAATGCCGACCCAGGAGGAACTGGAGGAAGTTGCCGGAGACAGGGATATCTGATCATCTCTGTTTTTCCTGCTACCACTGCAACCCTGAATTGGGCTAAGCAGCATACATAATTGATGGATGGAAGGATGGATGGATAAAATAAAATAAAATTTTATCTCACAGGAAACCTGTTGAAAATGCTCAGATGTAGGGTAATTACCAGATGTGTAGCCAGGAATAAATTTTAGGCTTAATAACAGAAGACTATAGATTTACTCCTTTCAATGATTTGGTCTAAGTAGTCTTCACTCACTCACTCATCTTCTATACTGCTTTATCCTGTATTCAGGGTCGCGGGGACCTGAAGCCTATCCCAGGAGGCTTAAGGCACGAGGCAGGGTACACCCTGGACAGGGTGCCAATCCATCGCAGGGCACACACACATACACACTCTACAGGCAATTTAGCAATGCCAATTACCAATTACCCTAACCTGCATATCTTTGGACTGTGGGAGGAAACCGGAGTACCCGGAGGAAACCCACCAAGCACGGGGGAAACATGCAAACTCCATACACACAGAGACGGGAATCAAGCCTGGCCGGGAATCGAACCCGGACCCTGGAGGTGCAAGGCGACAGTGCCAACCACTACACCACCGTGCTGCTCTAAGTAGTCTTATCAACAGAAATCAACGCAGAATAATGATAAACAGCTGCATATCACATAAAACTAGGACCAGTCGCCACCTTTTTTTTTAATGCTGAAAATATCCAGGACAGAATTAGCATAACCAAATAGCATTAGCATTAGCAACAAGTGATGGCCCGCGATCCTCCTCAGACAAAGCACCTGTTGCACTGCATTCTCCATTGCTTTGATTGCTGTTGGTCTTATCCTGCTGCTTTTGTTTTTGCCAATTTAACTTAGTATGTCGTAACATTACCTGGAAGCAAAGACAAAATGATCCCTTAACCTCTTTGTCTTCATAATACCTTCATTTGAATTGACTGTCATTGATTTTAGAGTAAGTCAAATGACAACATGCTCACACAAAGTTAGCAATGTGAGAGGTTATAAAGTGCTCAAAGGGGACGTTTTATCATGACAAATTTGCAGGCACAGTGCAGTGCAGGTCACAACATAATATACAACTTTCTATTCTGATATACTGTTGTCCTTATAAAAGCTCAGAAAGTGATGCAGGCATGTTTTGATGGAAGAGTGAAATCCTCAGGCAGACAAAAGTAGAGAGTGTGGAGAGTTGTTTTTCCCCCAAATATATATCATCGCTTGTTTCTGCATATTTGAGGAAAAATTTACTAATAAGCTATATGATCTGGTTTTATATTTAAACTCATACTATGGACTACTAACATTATTTTTAGTGTAAGAAGTGATATCCAGCAAATATTGTTAGTGATTACACTGTTCCACTGTTCTACAAGCTCACCTTGTACCCTTTGAGGGTATTTTCTCTGCTACATCGTGTTATTAGTAGTAAATGGTAGCTTCTTTCAGGGATGGACACACTTATACACACACGCGCACACACGCGCACACACTCACACATAGTGCTTCTGTGCTTCAATGCAACACTTTAAATGCTGCTTTCTCCCGATTGAGTGTAACAATCACATGGTACAGATGTGGCAATTAAAGAATGCACGTTTTTGTTTCCCGCAGAAGGCCGCAATTCGTCTCGAGGAGTGCCGCTAAATCCCGCAAGCACCATTTTAGAATTCAAACAAATTGTCGTGCTTCACAGAATATCCACCAGATGGCGCATGAAAGGACTTTATAAGTCGTGCTTTAAAATTCATAATAAAAAGTTTGTTATGTACAGTAGTTTTTGGAATGTCTTAACAGGGAAAAAACAATGAAAGACATGGCAATGTCTTGGGTTAAATTGTCTTAAAATTCATTTCATTTCCTGATAGTGTTAAATATGCGAATGTCGTGATTTGTGAATATGTCAAAAATAACATTCTGTATCTGCGTTAAAACGTAAAAATGTGTTGACATTGAGCACCATCAGAAGACATGAAGAAACAAAAAAAATCTATATTTCTTAGTAAATATTCTTATATGCATATAAGAATCTTTCCCCGAAAAAATTACTTGTCGCATGAATCCACACGAAGCGCTTCAGGCTTTTTATAATAGTAATCATAATGCAGTTTTGCTGTTTGTATCCAGCATTGAATAATTATTTCATCCATTATTTTACCACGTCTGGAATTAATGGCTGGAATGTGGTTGTAAATTTATGACTGAAATAATGCTGCTCATCGGGTGTGGGTAAACCCGCGGCGCACTTTTTGATCAAAGGGCTGATAAACGCATGTGCAGATATGACCAGATTGATCGATAAAAATACCGACATACTCCCGCAGAAATGCAACAAACTCAAATATATAGGCTACTTAATAAATCATTGCTGGCTTATCCAATGCGACAGTGCGCTCTGATGTGAGTCGCTTTATTCAAGTCATAATATAATATAACATATTTTTGCTGTGCAGTTTATTTTTTGTGTGCATAAGGAATTGCATTTCAATTAATGTTTCAAAAACCATGCTTTATGTTTTTGTTTCTCTCAACAGAAGCATGTTTGTGTGAAGAATCTGAGTGTATAGGTGTGAACAGCTGACACATCAATACGAGTCCTGGGAACCCAGGTGTCAATAGGTCTTACATATTCATGAAATGTCGTGGATTATTCATTGCTGAAAAAAGGTTCAGTCACTTTACCCCAAACAAAAAGATCTTTCTGAGTGTTATAATTTAGTTCTTTTACTTTAGACATATACAAGACGAGAGGCACACAAACACGGCGGTCCCTGTGCGATCGACGTACTCATCTTCGACGTCCTCATACTCATTTTGTCTTATATATTTTTGCGTCATGACTGGGCCGGCCCACATTGGCCAGCGGCCCACCGGGAAAACTCCTGGTGCTCCAGGTGGCCAGTCTGCCACTGCCCAAGACTTTCTATAAACTCAGTTCTGTGTACAAAACAATCTGCCAGATTTGTCTATTCTCCAGAGAAAGCATAATACAACTGTCTATGAATAAAAAGAAAATATCAAAATCGAAAAGTATCACTACTAAGTATCAAATTATGAAGTCTGATTTAAATGCTACCATTTAACATTTATACGTTGATCTATTTTAAGTTTTGCTGGAGAAATAAATTTTAGGCAGAGACGTCTGCTCGGTCTTGTTAATTTATCTTAAAACCCCCTTTTTAACCGGTTTGATAACTTCACACCTATCATGAATGAAAGGTCAGAAGAGATTCCTGCAGAATCCCCTGACATGAATCCCACTGAGATGGTGTGACATGCTAAATAAACGCTGCCTTTTGCAAAGTGAAAGTGACTGCTGTTGTAAGGAGCTTTATTTCACTCATAAAATACTCAGATGACAAAAAAAAAAAAAAAACATAGCACAAGGCATGTTGTCTGTGAATGACTGAAATGAGGATGCGAATGTGCCTTTTAGTAAATGTAAAATGTCCGCGTGAACCTTTGCGTGAATGTCCGCGTGAACCACTTTCACTTTGAGGAATCAGAGTGTATAGGTGTGAACAGCTAAGACATCGATAGGAGTCCTGGTGAAACCTGGTGTCACCTGAGCAAATTGACATTGTTACCATTTTTTAAACCCTGAAACAGAAAAGACGTATTTTTCTTGACATGCGTTGTATTTTTTTTAATCACTCTAAAAAGAAATAGTTATTGCATTATGTTTCAATACATTCTTAAATTACAAAGTCAGATTTAAATGCTGACATTATTAAATTCTGGTTTGAGATACTTACAAAAGAGGCATGTAATAGAGACATAAATAAATGGTTTAAAAGTTTTTCCAGTAGCAGTTAAAAATTCGGGTGGACGAACTGGAATCTTTGAGATTATATATTTGTCATAGGTTGCGTTAAACCCTCACCATTTTTTAAAGTTCTTTAATAAATCAGTATGGACTAAAACTAAAAACTACAGTCTAAGGCCACAAAAGAATAAAAAAATCATATGATCAATAAAAAGTAAAAGCTTTGAGATGACCATTTTGTGTGGGATGTGTGTGACTCCAGCGCGTGGAGAGACGAGAATCTTTTATGTACATATCTTTTTTTCTGGATTGCTACAATATCATTACATTTACAAAAACACTTGCAAAGAGAAAAAAAGGGTTTGGCAAAGTTGGCTCCACTTTGTTCATGTCGGTAATAATAATAAATTCACAGCACTACTACTACTACTACTACTAATAATAATAATAATAATAATAATAATAATAATAATGAACTATTGGTTGGAAACATGAGGTTGAATTCTGGTATGGATGGAGGTTTATTAGTTGGGCCAGATACAAGATGGGGGAGGGAGGGGGCGGTGTGGGGTTGCAGCGGGATGCTATTTAGTTCCCCCTGGTGATTATTCCCATGTGATATTACAGTAGACTAAAAAAAATCTACTAATATTAAAAATATTAAATAGTAATAAAAGTAAGCAAATAAAAATAGATGTTGATCAAAAGTGCCCATCCCAAAACATGTTCCTGTAGCTAAAGTTGCTGTAATCAG
>JAOVVB010173679.1:0-11383 GCA_028570985.1 Heterobranchus longifilis | reverse complement strand
AACGGGTTACCTTCTGACACTATTTTGCAGAGACACCGTCGGGCACGGCGCCGCCCAGGATGATTGTGATTGGTTTAAGGAAATACAAACAGGCCAGGGATTTTTTTTTCACTATCCAGGAGTGAAAGCACATTTTCCCCCAGCAGCGCTGTGGAGATAAGTCTGGCTACCCGAGACTAGTAGGATTAACCCGTTTTTAACTTTGACGTTTTGTCGCCATATCAACAGTAATCCACCTAAATAGTTGAATTTAACTTACTGGGGATTAGAAATATTTATAGATATTTTTTAGATGAGTTTAAGTGGTTGTGTTCCTGTCAACAAAATGACCTTTATCAATATGTATTTATTGACTTGCTGTGGCTCTGAAAGCCAGCCTATGACTAACACTGCATGTAAATGGCACCAGTCGATGATAGACTGCTAGTGAACAAGAGGTGATTATCATAATCTGATGGTGTGGATGTAGCGCTTCAGTCTTAAATCTTGACAGGTCATGACAAGGTCCTCTGGGATACATTTCTGTCCATTTCTCACAGAGTGTAAAATCAGTATTCATTATCACATTTTGCTGAAGCTCGGTCTTTAAGATGCAAGTTGTCTTTCATCTTATCATCCAGATGACAGCAGGTGCCAAGGGGACGAAACCTGACTGACACAATGTGACTTGTGGATCTACACATTGGATATTTATTTTGATTTTTAGGCAGAGGTCCTCAACATTTGGAGGCTCATTTTCCCTCTAAACTGATTGATGCGAGAGCCAGATAACATATTTCTATAGCCCTAATATTGTTGTCTTATGTCAGCGATGGTGTATAGCTTGGCTGGTTTGCACAGATAGAGTACACGGTGCAGTAAAATGCACTTTAAGTAATTTTTAAAACATAATTTAATTGTTTGCAGAGCAGGTTCTCTCGTTGACAACACTCTGCAGCAGCTGAGTTGGCAGAGAAAAATATCACAGTTCAACAGATGGTATTCTGATAATAACTATAATGACTAACTGTAAGAAATCCTGTAAAATATATATTTGTCTCAACCCTTTGATTTAGAGTTCCTTGATAATAATGTGTCAGTTCATGAATATTAGCCTGTAGGTTTTTCTCACAGTGGACATATATATATTGCCAAACACACATGTAACTAATAATAATAATAACAGCAGCAGTATTGTGTTTGAGTGTAGCGGTGCCAGGACACACAGAGAGCAGCCATTATTAATGCAGCTGTTATCACGTCTCCTTTTGAAAATAGGAGGGAAACGGAGACGACAACCAATGAATTTGAAGGAGCCAGAGTAGAAGTGAAAATTAAAGTGAAATATTTTCAATTTATCTTTGCAAATATAACAAAGGTTCTCAAAATGTGGGAGGGGGTGGGACAAAGTGGTTTGTGCCAAACAAATAGAAATGAATAACAAAAACTAGGCCTGACTAATCCCTACCTCTGAAAACAAACAAAAGTTGCTTGTCTAAAACAAAATGATTACAAAGGTGGCACCAACCAATAATTCTAGTGTTCCTACACAAAAGCTAAATTATGTGTGTATATTAGTGGATTTTTTTTATGGCGAATGTGTTAGCAAACAGTTGACACAGAGCAGCATTAGCATTTATTTGGAGTCTTGTTTCTGACATTCCCTCTCCTGTTAGCTCTGGTTTGGTCTCCACAAGTCTTTGGTGGTGAATAATATCTGGCTGTTAAGCTGCTACATGCTCCATAATGTTCAGCAGATAGTCGCTAACTGTGTCTGTCTGCAGTTAAATGCTGTGCAGGTAGTGTACAGTCTGTTTATCACAGCTTTTTTCACTAACAACAGCTGCCTGAAACTGCAGAGCCAATGATAATTATCTGTAGGGTCATCATATGTGTGGTCCCTTTATTAATACACATGGTCATTCGATCCATTACAAAAATGTTGATGAGAACAGCTTTTTCATTACGCATGTGCTTTTCCTGCTATATCTGCTATGAGAAAGGTCTATATTGTTGTTGGGACTTTATACTTTTTTGGATGCACTGATCTGCAATTACCGTGTGAGCCTCCTTGCCGGTGGGACACGTAACCATGGTAACCCGTGTCAACCTCAGCTCTACCGTCATCGCCAGATAATGAGCAGCCAATCCAGCGGTTGCAGGGGATTTTTAATTTGTAGAAATGTAAATTGAAGCGTTACTGGTGTTAGAGTGGCCTTGGTCGCTGTCTGTCTGTGATGAATGTTGTCGTCACTACCGCATTGCATTGTGGGATATTTATGCCGGCCTAGTGTCCAGTGTTGCATGCATACTGTAATATTTCCCCGGAAATAGTACGCACATCACGTACTATTAGTTTCATACTAAGGTTTCGGACATACCAAAAAATCTCACATACTGTTTTAGCGTATTAAATAGCACGTTAGTGTGGAATTTCAGAGACAATCCAAGACTTCCTCTTCCATGCGCCAGTCATTGTTTACAGTCTGATTAGCAATCTGAGACACAAGGATGGCATTAGTTGAGACGATGTCTTCATAAACAGATATATGAATGCAGATTTTTTTATGAATGCAGATTTTTTTTTAAATCGAATAAAAAGCTCAGTTGTGATATTACATTTCGGCCAATGCGTTCCGCCTCTTTTGCTCTGCATGCAACCAAAGCCTGCTCAAACGTGATTGGTCAACACTACTTAGACTACAAACGGACTACAAACGAAAACCCGACACCAAAATCTTGTCCTGTTGCCTACAGATTCTGCATTCACATGCAGATATCTGTTTCTAGAGATTAGTCAGGGCCTTGTCGATGCACATTCGCAAACCTTTGTTTACATAATTATCTTCTCACCATGTGTACACAGGCATAGGCAGACACAACACACAGAGGCACGCCTGCAGTCAGAAACATGGCAGCTGACACCGACACATAGAGCCTTATGTACACATACAGGGATACACAGTGAGAGCATGTAACAACACTTCACAAAGCTACTTCCAAGTTCCCATGAAATGGAATTTGCAGCAGTAAAACACCAAATCCGCAAACTGCTCCAGCAGCCACTGTACGAACGCACTGTAGTCAAGTGGATATGTGGGCTGACTTTATGGAACAAAGCTCTCCTCAGAATTCAGCTGGTGGGAACAAGTAGTCTTTAAATCTGCATCATTAAGCTGATCAGTTTTAGTAAAAAAAAAAAAATTCATGTATCCGCGCTGCTGTACTACCAGCTGCTCTGCAACAGCAGTTGATACTTTATGTGCACACGGTGAAGGGGGGCGACACTGGAGAGTGTCGGGAAGGAAGAAAACAAGACGCTCCACTGAATAATGTTTCATGAGTTTTTCAAGAGGTGATGAGTTGTGAGAACTTAGCAGAGTGTAGCAGACGTACTCTGTAAACTCAGGAACAGAGGGAGATGGGGAAACAGGAGAGCATACTGTATCTGGGAAGTAAGATAACTTGTACACAGCAAATAGAGCTAAGGTGTGGTGCATTTTTTAAATGAAAATGGCCATTTTCTATTTTGTTTTTTATAGCCGACTAACTCAGTGGTGCAGTTTCCTGGTGCACACAAGCAAATGTGTTAAAAGTTATTTTTTTAGGGACAAATGTCAGCACTAAATAGTTAATACACACTCATTATAAAAAAATTAAAGTCACTAAAGAAATATCTTTGGGCACATTTTGTCCAACAAGCATTGTGAGTGATCCTGTCAGCTTATATACACATTAAACCTGTTAATATTAATGCTGATATAGTCTGAATTAACAGCATTTATAAGCAACAGGACTTTCACTCAGGAGAGCAGAGTTTGAGTCCGTGTGCATCACATGACCGCGACATGTATTTAAACTGGAAGTAGAATCCCTGTGTTTTTTTACTAACCATACCAAAGACGTTCTGTTTCCTAAACCTAACTAAGTCTTTTTGTAGCCAAAACCTACTGAATTATTCCCGTTTCACAACATTAATCGTGACATTAATGATGTGTCTGTCATGTGACCGGGACATGTACCTAAAATGGAAGGTAGTAGGATTTTTAACAGGATTTTATTGCAATCCCACTGTTGCTGTTGTCTAAACATACCGAATTATTAATTGCGACGTTATTGACGTGTGTATCACACGACCGGGACATGTATTTAAACTGGAAGACATTTTTATATATAATACGAACTGCTGTGCAATACTTCTCGTATTATATCATACAAATGGTTTATGAGAATGCGTTGGACTAGGACCTGTGGTCTCAGAGGGAACAGTATGTGTCCATGTTACAAATAGTGGAACCTTTGACACTTTTACTGGAGGACGTCTTTTAGAGCTTAAATCTCTGAAAAAGTCCTCAATCTTTTAAATTACAGGTCCGTTAAGTTACTTATCATGAGCCACCAGACCTCTGCTAATGTTTCCAACCTTACATGTAACACTGGGCTCTCCGTTACTTAAGAGTAGGGCTTGACACACAGAGAGAGTATCTGTGTGTGTGTGTGTGTGTGTGTGTGTGTGTGTGTGTGTGTGTGGTTAACAAGAATATCTGTGCGTGTGTGTGTGTGGTAAACAACAGCACATCTAAGAGGGAGAAAGAGACATTAGTTACAGAACAGGGTATGGGCCTATTTTTCTCTGCCATCGTTTTCAGTATCAAACCAGATCTAAAAATAAATGTACGATACCAACAGGCTGTATGTGGGAAAAAAAAAAAAAAGCATCATTACATTCGAGGCAGTTACTTTGGAGTTTGGTAGCGCAAGTATACAATGTATACCCTCCTGGGCAGAGGGATTTATGGATTACCTACTTGAAAATAGCCAGAGAATTGTGTCATTGTCCATCTCACAGAGCAAAGCTGCAGCCAATCATGTTGCAATCTTTCATTTATGGCATTAACTGCTCACCGGAGAGATTTGTTCCTGGACTTTGGCCTTCACGGCTCTGCCTCCATCCAGGTAGTACACCGACCTTGGGAGAAGCACAGTCTTCAGAATAAACTTGCTATCGTTCTCTAACCCGCAAGCTTCGTGGAAGAGTATAAAATCCATGCATCAAGGTTAAACACTAGTAGCAGGCTAAGTGTGCACATGCACAATGAGGCTACAGTACTACAACTACAGACTACAGTCAGTTTGTTTTGTCACAATCACTGAATAATTGTTGTGCTCTTGACCTAACAAGCTTGCTGGTTTGATGTTTTGTGCAACATCTTAAAGGTGAAGGATGCAGAAAGAAAAAAAACAGTCTTTTCTATCTTTGTCCAGCGGCTCCCACCACACGAGCACGGTTCATATAGTAACCTTTACGAGTACGATTCATTCATTTCGTAACTAACTGTTTCAATGAGGATTACCGTCCTGGTTTCTTTGCAAACATTTTGACCTGTAAAGCTCTTTGAGAAGACAGACTGTGATTCACCAACATGAACTTGAATTAGCTGCAGCTTTGAGCCTGTGGTTAGCAGAAGGCTAAACTATTAGCAGGATTTTCTCTCCATCTCTGAGACGCTTTGCTGATATTGACACTTGTTTTATTCTTTGTATTGTTTTATTGCATTCGTCACTCTGACAATAAGGTAAATATCGGCATATGGCAGACGAAACGGCTCGACTAAAGGCTAACTCCAGCAGAGCAGCTCTCCCTGAACAATAAACTGGGCTGCATTTAAACACAATTCCCTTCCTCTATGTCGTGTAACGCACCGTATATAGATGGAAGATGGAAGACGTATATCGCCGTAGACCCTTTGGCTTCTTTTACAGAAGTCACACACACTCGCATCTGCATTTGTCGAACAGCCAATAGGAAGCTCTCTCTCCGAAATGAAGCTGTGATTGGCTCAAAGTCTGTCCGTCACGTCCTAGATTTTCTAAAGCCTGAAACAGAGCCAAGACGAGGTGCAGAAGTCAGACCACTTGAATTACAATATGATGAAATGTTATTTCATTTTTGCCCAATGGCACCAAAAATATTCTGCCTGCCTGAGCTTTAATGAAATAGTTTATTTAATGGGAACATAAAACAGCAAATATCTTATTTAAACAACAATTAGTACAACAGAGACAGACCAGCTGTTTTAGCGTTATTTTAGCAAGACACCAGCAGTAACATTATCACAGTATGATGAATATTTGACTTTCAGTGTCATGTCAGTAAGGCTGTAACTGTCGGACTTGTCTGCAGTTTTAGTCATTTCCTCCAGCCTAAGCTGGGGACTCTCGTCTGCATTCCAGTCAGGGTGTCTCCAATGAGCCTAATCTCTGCCCGAGATTGCCTTATGTCACCGCTCACATTTGACAACAGCAGATAACATTAGTTCTTACAGCCTACTGCTGCTGCTGCTGCAACCAAACAAGTCTGCTGTAATATCCCGAAAATATCCCCGAAGGCACGGATACTGTAGTCATCAAAATAGTTTATAGTGACTTTAGATTACACAAAAAGCAATCCCTGACAGGATTTGTCATATTTCTGGTGATGAGCCCCTCGTGGCAGTCTTTTGCATTTTTATCTAGTAATGATGAAAGATGAATTATTTAGAGATTATTGTGAACAAATGAAAACAAGCTTAGCCTATTATTCTTTGATCATCAGTACAAAATAATACAAATAAGTACATCCATGGCCTTCTTGCATTACTTGCCTCAGATCTCGGTCAGAAGTACAGGTGGCGGCAAGGTTAGTATTGCTGCTAATTACTGCTGCTGTGATAATTAGCAGCAGTCTCACTATATCTGTGTGGAGACATTTACAAAGATTGCTCAAAACATTCTTAAAAAGCCAAAGCCTACAGACTTTTTGTTATCTGAAATATACTAACTAATTAAAACCAAATTTATCTGAAAAATTAACACTTGAACATACATCAGCATGATAAGAACTACCTAAAAATGACAGAAACCATCTTTGGGAAAAGTTTTGGCCCGTGTCCCATCCACTAACATAGAGGGGGCGGGGTTTCTGACTGCAGTCAGCCACCAGGGGGCGATCCAGATGTTTTGGCTTCACTTTTGCGGAGCTGTCATGTCGTCCATCTTTATATACACTCTGTGGTTCAGACAAACATGAAGCAAATATAAGCATATTAAGTAAATGGAAATAAGTGATAAGACTTGAATTTGCCCGAAAAGTAAAATGTTTCTCTGACCATAATGAGGGACTTTCAAACATCAAGAGAGAATTTAAAATGAATGCTCCAAATATTAAAGTAGAATCTGCGTCTCAGTCATCAGGACTTCACATGAGGACGATCACATTGTCAGAACTAGAAGTATTGCCTCTCCTGTATTTGCAAATGGAAAAGAGCATATGACTGACTCAATTCTCCCGAGACTGTTATTGTTAGTGATTTTAGATCAGTGCGACCTCAGGTTAAGCAATATCACTTGATGAAATTATTTGTAGAACTATGCATTGCTGTTGTGAAAAACAGTCATTTATGCTGTAAGCAAAGGTTAATCTAGTTTAACTGAGGTTCATGACTTGCCAGTATAGAACAACAGATACACTGCAGATGATGTTGCTTTTGCAAAACAAGCATTTCTATATTTTTTGGTGACGCTTGGGCACAATGAGCATTTTGCACCTTCTATTTGCATGAGTGCTTTTTCCATTAAAGTACAACAACACAACGAGGAAGCACAAATTAATACGTCTCTGAGTAAATCGATTCTGCCTCCTACATGTTCAGAATGTTTATTAATTCCCACCAAATTTTGCCCAGAGCTTGGAAACAAGCGGCTCCTTTACATTTGAGTTCATCGAACCACTAATCACAGACAGAATTGTGCTAGAAATCATTCCACCTGTCATTACCTTGATTGTGACCTGCGCCGCGCCATCATAAATAGGGCTGCAGTGCTTAACTCATTTACATTCATGGGCCGTGGTGGTTTGTTTATCTTCACCGAGACCGGATTGCTTACATGAAGACCAAACTGTCAATATGTCTTTCTGTATTACACAAGCTCAGTTTATGACAGAATAACACTGCTCCAGTTTGTTTATGGGATCAAAATGCTTCCACTCACATGTCCTGTAGGAATAATAATAGGAATAACAGCATTTCTTCACTTCCCCAAAAGATTTTTAGAATATTTTACCCTCATGCTAAAAAAAAGTTGTTTGTCTCCTGTGTTTTTGCTTTGATATGAGATAGCTTGCAGTCTTGAATTATAGTTTTTATGAAATTAATCTGAGAGATTGGTGTGTGCCTCTGAGCTTAACTGGCTCCTTTTTTTTCTTCATTAAACCCACTTAGTTTGCTCTTGGTACATAATGTGCTCTGTCATCATTTGTCCCTTTCATTTGTCCTTTAAGAGCCGTGGCCAATACAATTATGTTTCAAAATCCTTTAATTTGTGGTTAATGCTAAATCCAGAATATCCCTTTACTTCACACAAGGGGTTTACATGGGTGGTGGTATTATGTGCTTTTATTCTTACAGCTTGTGTGTTACATATTGTATAGCGTCATCATCGGTGCTGACTTTCACAGTGTCAGCTGAAATATGTTGAGTAATACATTGTGGGTCAATGGCCCTCAAACATTTCAGTACTTGCGAAAATCCAATCTTCCAGTACCGTGGCTGGAAATAAAGATACCATCACAAAAAGGCTTTGCAAAAAGTGTATTTCTATACACTGTTATAGTCTGTAGTTGCAGGTACAAAGCAGTTAGAAGATGTGATAGCCCGCCGTAACAGAAGGTCACACCTCTGCTATGAGAGTAACGGACCACGGCAGCGTTCCTCAGCCTTCTCTGTGTGTCGCCGTCTGAGATGCTGTTTGAATTTTTGTTTGGTACATTAAAGCGAGGAGTGATTTTAGGTGAATGTTTGACCTGTATATTTATTTATGTACAGCCACAGCTTTATGTGTGTGCGATATTTGACATTTCATGATTGGGTTCCAGCTTGAGCTCGACCGATATGGGATTTTTGAGACCAATACCGATTTTAGAGGGGACATTTTTGCATTTTTGATCCAGAATGAAAATAGACCACTTCTATGTGGATTGTGCACCAGTTTTGCACCGATATGACGATGCAAAGGTACTCGGCTGCTTTCTTAAACAAATAACTTTATTAGAGAACATTTAACATTATTATGCATTATACATACAATGGATTACATTGTCAAACAATTCTAGAAATGAACACTGAGAAAATAAAGAATAAATAAAAATAAAATGAATAGCTAAATAGATTATTTTCAATAGTCAACTGCTGACCATTTAAATAAAGAACAACTTAATGACACCATTTCTAAATCAGCCGATAATATCGCCCCACCAGTTGTTTCATGGTTAGTGTTGTTTTCTCAAACCTAAAAAGATCTACAGTGAAAACTAAAGATTATTTTCATTATTAATTCATCTGCCAAGTGTTTTCTTCATTTATTGAATAATTGTTTTGTATAAAATGTAAGAATATAATTTCCATAAACTCAACAACACCCTTGTTTTGCTTTTTTCCCCCTTTCCCATCAACAATTCAAACTCCAAAGGAAAACAGCAAATATTCACATTTGATGGATGGAGAATTAAAAAAAAAAAAAAAAAAAATCATTTTTAAATGACTTAAAAGATGAGTTGATTATCAAAATTGTAGCAGATTAATTTTCAGTCAACTAATTGGCGATAAATTGACTAACGGTTTCAGCTCTAAAAAGATCTGAAATAAACATGAAAGCATGTAAAGTGTGAATTATTATTCCAGCTTTCAGCAGGGTCTTTATGAAATATATTTTCTCCTGATTCAACAACCCATCTCATGATTTTTTTTAAATTTTTTATCTCTCTCTCCATTCTGGTAAGATTTCAAAGGATGTATAGCCAAAGGGAACATCGCTGCATTGACAGAGAGAGTACAGTGTCTGCCCTTTGAAAACTCATTGGATCATAATTATTTTTGTCACTCTATACTGGGTCCAGCTACACACAAGTTAAACAGATTTTCCAGACCATCAAACATGCAATGCATTAAACTATTGAGTGTCTGAAATTGAAATTGTTAATGGAATTACATAGGACTGCTGATGAGCAAACGGGTTAATTTTTGTGACTGATTATGCCAGAATTTTAATAAGACATGCTAGCAACAAATTAACAAAGCACAAAAACAATTAAATCATATTCCCCATGCTCTGCAATGACTAAATTGCCATTAGCAATCCTGTACCAATCCATCCACATGGATGTAATTATTTAAAGTCTTGTGTTTTTCAGCAGATCTAAACGCACCATAAGTGTGTGATTGTTAGCAGGTTAAGTAGATCCAAGCTTGATATATTAGTTCATGATTAATCTGTTCTCCATTTCAGCGTGAACTGAAATCAAATCTAGTCCCTTGCTACCATGGGCCAGTCTGTTGCCATGGCAGTCGTCTGCGAGGCATGCTCCTATGCTGTTATCACGAATTGCATTACTCTACGTTCAGCACAATTACCCGACTCATCTAACCAGCTCTGAAGGTGCAACAGCACTCTTCACATGGGGTGCAATTCAAACTTCAACCCTATATCCTATGTTTTCTTGTTCCTCTGTATTTGTTCCAAAGTACTTCTATGTGCACAGCACAGTGGCTCACCAACATTTCACCATATATTGTCACCAAAATGACATCTCATTACCCTGCTGATCAATATACTGGATCAGTAAACATCAGGACATACGGGAGGCACAGTCCTCATTCAAAGAGAATCAATACATGAGCATTCAGTGCAGTGCAGTTCAGTTTCAGTTTATTCACAAAACTGTTAACATACAAGTACAATCATCATGGAAATATATGTGGAGTAAGTTATCTGAAGCTTTATATAAGGGCTCAGACGCTAAGTGCACAGTACTTAAAATATATGTTTACTAACACGTTGTCTAGAGTGAAAAAGTGCATGTGTTATACCGCAACACATTCTCATAGCCCGTTCGTATAATATCATACAAAAAGTATTGCACAGCTGTTCGTATAATATCATTCGCACACGTGTTCCTTTTTAAAAACATGTCCTGGTCGCGTGATAGACACGTCATTAACGTCGCGATTAACGTGAAACGGGAAGAATTCAGTAGGTTTAGACAACAAAATGACTTGGTATGTTTAGTAAAAAAAGACACTGGGATTACAATAAAATCGCATTCAAATTCCTACTTCTGGTTTACATACGTGTGCCAAACAGGACTCGAGCTGCGGTCTCCTGGGAGATCGAAGCCAGCCCCCCTTCTCCCTCCCTCCCTACACGTGACATGTACATGTACAAATTACAGTGCATTACTTTTCATAGTAATTGCTACAAACAGGGAATGAGACCAGCCTGCTTGTAGTAACATTTACAACCTACAAAACACTCTAACTACCCCAACCCTAACTAAGGATATGAGCATAATGAGATTATTATGGGAGTA
>JAOVVB010173668.1:0-11383 GCA_028570985.1 Heterobranchus longifilis | reverse complement strand
CTGTACTTGCTACAATTTTGAGGTACATGCTACTTTATACTTCTACAATCACTACATAGGGGGAAATATTGTATTAAACAAGTGTAAAAAAAAAAAAAAAAAAAGGTGCCAGTGGAGGATCCCTGTTTCTGGCACATATCCCATAGGTATTTATGTATATTCCACACTAAAATATCTTAAATATGCTATTCATTCTGTCCCTGGTAGGCTACAGTTTGTGTTTATTGTTTATTTTATGGATCATTTCAACATTTGAATGATTGCATGATGGAAGAGGTTCCAGCTTTGGTCAATGCTGTATAAACTGATCACTGCTACACCTGCTGCTGTGGATTACTACTGCCAATATTGGGCCCTAATTATGTGCTTTAAGAAGGATTGGAAACACATTCAGTCTAACACAAGGTGAGCAAAAAGTGCATCAAAATAGATGAGTCTTATGGAAAAAGTTGGTGGATCACCCAGTTAGAAGAATAATTGACTTTACATGTTTCTCCAAGTAGACATGAATAATCCTTCTATTTACATAGCAAAAATGCATTCACAAAGTAAAATCCTTCTGTCGAACCAAATTATAACATGAGCAGAAAGGTAATCCAAAAAATATTCCAAATTAATGACCAAAAGAGCTGTATTGAGTTTTTACATCTGACTTCTAGATTATGACACTAAGAGGCGCACTTTACCACTAAAGGCCGAGTACACCCACAGTATGCTAAACATCAGCAACTAACAGCAAAATATGCACAATTAGTCAACAATTATGATGTATCAACAACAATAAAGGTTGTTGTTACTTGAATAGTTTAATAACTTGTTTTAACTGTTAACCTAGACTAGCATATACCATTTAAATAATAATGTAATAACTGAGGCAAAATGTTTACAGGTGCTGATTCATGCTGTCACATTTATTAGCACATATATTCATGTGTGGAATCAGAAGAGAGACAGCAACAGTCACCAAAAGATAGTCTCACATAGCCAGACTCGTCTCCTCAGCTCTACCAAAAGATAAACTACAAGATCTAACTTGTTTCCAGAGTAAATTGACTTTGTTCCAAATGATAGAAACTTTTCACACATTTCACACAGCACATATTTCTTGTTCCTAGAAGATAATACTGTAGATACCATTTTCAGGCTTTTGCCCAACTCGTCACATAAATATGACCAATTACAAAGTAATTTCCAAAAAGCAGACACTGACTGTATGTGAGAACATTTATTGAAAATGCTGTTTAATCAACACATTTAACATGCATTCAAACACTTTTAGCAAGATATTTAAAATCATTCACACTATAATAACATTGGTTTAAAAATGCAAGCATTGGTTTAAATTAAAAAAAATGCAGTATCTTGCCAAAACCTGCAAAAAATGATAAAAACTTAAAGTCATGTCCTCCAGCTTGTGTGCTGAAACAATAATATTTAGATACTGTATACATTGTTTACATCCTGTTTTTAGAAGAGCCCATCTACTGCAGGTGAAGTGGTAAGCCATAGACCACAGGTGCAGCTCCTATGAGGTGTTTCAGGTGTGTGGCCTGACGTGAGGGGCCCATGTAATCCAGGAGGGAAGCTCCAGAGCCAGCGGATAACCAGGACTCCAACAAGGCTTTGGTGAAGCGATCAATATCCCGATCTGTAACATCCCACAGGTTGCCCAAAACAAAGGGGCTATGGAGAAGAAAAAGAAATAGAAATGTATTAATAGGACAGTATTTATAGAGCTCAACAGTGGGGTTCCAGAAGTGAAAATCCCATTCATTTTCTGAATCGAGGATTTTGATTATTAGCCATAATGTCGTAACCATCCAAGCTAGATTTACCACAAGCTATGAGATTATAAAATGATGGTGATGAAAATGATCTGCTCCTGTAGAAGCCACAAGTCTGTATCGGGCTGAATGATTCAGAAAAAAGATCTAATTGAGATTATTTTGACAGATATTGCAATTGCGATATGATTTGCGATATTAGAAGGAATTATAATTTTTGCATCATTATTCTCATTTTTATGGAAGGCCTGAGACGCAAGATTTGTATTTTTTTTTTGTTGCCAGAATCAGTGATTTTTTTTCCCAGGCTGTTTCTAAAAAAAGTTAATTAATGCACGCACGCACGCACTAGAAACTTCTAAAAAAAAAAAAAAAAAAAGGAGCCGGAATTTTTACTTTTTTTTACATCCAGAACTGGAGATGCTCAAAAAAAGTGTGACAGATATCTCACCAGCCTGCTAAGAGGTAGTAAAGGATGATGCCTTGTCCTTCCTGATCCCCGCGCACTGCCAGAGCGGCACTGCTGCAACCAATCAGCAGAGCAGCTGCTCTCATCTGCTGTTTCAGGACAGCCTGGCTGTCGAGGAATCGTGCACCTGCGCCATGACCCACGTAACTAAAGAATCCCGAGGTAAGAGGACAGAGAGGATACAAAGTAAAACAGGTTATCAAATCAAAGAGCTTAATACAGAACAAACTTTATTTTTTAACAAATTTAAAAATGTATTAAAAAAAAACCAAAAAAACCCACTATCCTCTGCAACATACGTTACAATATCTACAGCATTTGAAGACTTGTTCTGTGTGATTTCCGTCAGAGTTTGGACAGAAATAATCTGCCAACTCAATAAAACAATTAATCATTTTGGTCAATAAAATGTCATTAAATAGTGAAAAATGTCCATCACAAGTATGGCGTCCTGGATTACATCTCCAAGTTGTTTGTTTCAACAGTCCGAAACCAAAAGATAATCAATTTACTATCACAGAAGACAGACTGAATTTTTAGCATTTCTGCTTAAAAAAAAAAATATAAAAAAAATCAATCAGTCATCAAAATTGTTGCCTGTCGATCGATTATTTGAATATTTGACTCATTGTTTCAGCTCTAATCTGCTACAAACTTCTGAATGATTTTGACTTATTATATTCAACATCTTGCAGTGTTATTAACTTTAATTTCCTCTTCAGATCACAAACTCACATGTATAGATCCTTGGTAGCAACAACTTCTTCCAGCTGACCCGAGTCAGGAGCCGCTCCACACACACCGGCCCAGTCCAGCTCACTGTAATGACAGTGGTAATGTAGTAAATGGGAAGAAAACGGATAAATCAAATGGTTTCAACTGTCATGACGAGTACTGGTCTCACCTGCTAAACCATTTCCTGAATTGCTCTTGAGTGTTTTCTAAATTGGCATCAGGGTCCAGCACGTAAAACACCCGCCTCGTATCCACACCTCGCTTCAGGACGGACTGAGAGTCGGTCTGAAAGAGAAGATTTAAATCACAATATCCATAACCACCATTGAACTTAACTGTCAGGAAGTAAATTACATCTGCACCACAGGCCATGAACCAAATATCTCTGTACAAACATTGAGAATGCGTGCGCACGCCAGTTGCCAGCCTGCTCCTAAGACACACTGGAAAAGAAGAAAACTAGCGAGCAAGAAATACTATTTTTACACAGGAGAATTACAGTGTTTTATTATTAACAGATTTCAACTCTTTAAACGTTTTCTCAAGTGGATGACTTCCTGATTTCTTTCAAGGGGGGTAAAAAAAAAAGGGAGAAGTAGGGCTGAACAATTAATCCAAATTTGATTGAAATCGCAATATAGCCTACTGCAATTTTCAAATCGCAAGCGGTGTAATATTTGTTGAAGGTGAAATGTGTGTCAAAATACTCTGGCCTACAAGTCGTATTCTACAGATAGAAGGACTGAATCTTTGTTTGATACAGAGCCCTGCAAAAATCACACCATAATCATTCTAATATGTTTTTCAATAAAAATAAGAATAATTATGTAAAGAATTATCACTCCATCTAATATCGCTAATCATATTGCAATTGCAATATCAGTCAAAATAATCGCAATTAAATCTTTTTTGAAAATCATTCAGCCCTCGGGAGAAGTCACTGCGTCATATTAGCGGGGCACAACACATGCAGCTGCAGTTACAGTGTGCGCGTCTCAGCCTTCATTTAATAACCTTGAGTTTTTTTTTCTGCAACCGGTGTGCGTGCGCATGCCTGCGTGACGTGGTCTGATCAGGGGTCTACTGGCACAATAATGAAGCTTAATCATACCTCTTTCTGAATGCTCAGGCCAATCAGTGCGTGCAGAGAAGGCATCCGGCTGACAGAGCGAGACCTTAAGATGGAGATGCTCTCCCACGGCAGCTTCTGAAGGTACTGCACAGGAAACAGGACAGAAGGCGATACCTCGACATTTTAACACGATCCTACCTCACAGAGGACATATTGTAACAGTGCTTTTGGTTGGTTTGGGGGTGGTGACTGTGTGAGTGTGTGTGTATTCTCTGTTTATCTGTGATTATGTGTAACTGTAACTTTTGGGATTATGTGTGCCTGTACCTGTAATTTTTCGTTTTGCTTGTTGATATTTCTGTAAGTCAAGGACCTCCTTGAAAACGAGATGATTCATCTCAAGGGGTTTATCCTTCAGTAAAGTTTAACACAATGTAGGGCCCTATGGAATCTGTGTTATGGCTTTTTTTTAATTTTTTTTTTTTATTAATCCGTCCATTATTCTGTTATCACAGAAGCTATAGGGCCCTACTTTAATGCTGCCATCAGTCGCTGGCCCGCACCGGGCCCCCGGCAAAAAGACACCACAACCCTGAGGAACCTCATCAGAGGAAACTTTTTTTTAAAAAAGGGGTGCACAAGGGCAAATAGAGATGATGAAACCAACCTTGTCCAGGATGAGAACCACATGACCGCGGGGCTCGTCTCTGTCAGCGAGCCGGGACACAGCTGTACGGAGAAGCTGGTCGCACTCCGTGTCCCACTGTGGAGAAACTCCCAGAGCAAATCTCTTGAGGTCTTGTTGAGAGAGCACAGGAGAGGCAGACAGCACGGCCTAGAAAGTCAGACACGCGTTAGTGGTTGTTGCTTTGCTGTTCCTGTTCCAGCTGCTTCTGAGACAAAGACAGAACGGAAGGTCGGATGCTAACAACACACCTTCAACATTTCCTCACTGACGGTCACTCCCTTTGCAGACAAGGACTTGCAAAGGTGCTGGACCTGTTTGGAGAGCGCAGGATCTGACGACAGGGGGAGAAGAAGGCTCCTCCAACATCCCAGCAATCCCTCCATCTCCTTCAACAGTTGCTGAAAGAAACACGGGAGGTTGTTAAGGCAAAATCGTTTTTGTTACCGTGTCCTGTTTTCTTGGTCTACATGTCTGAGTGGAAGTGTATACTTGTAAGTGAAACTACTTGAATAAAGCAGGCATAGCGAAGCCCTCGCTCTTCATCACTTACCTCAACTCGAGAGTCGAGCGCCCTGCGGCCCTCCCACCACTTGGCTTTCTCAGAAACACAGCTCACAACCTTCTGCTCCGCCTGAATGCTGTCCTTCTCCTGCACCAGCCAACTGATGGGGTGCTGCACAACACAGAAATAACAAAACAGATGCAATCTATAATCTGGGATGTTACTGATGGTGTGAATCAGAATCAGAATCAGAATCAGAATCGTGTTTTTAGTATTTTTAGTATTTATACAAGGAATTTGTCTTGGTGATACGGCATAAACAAGAACACAAAAAACACAAAAGTATATATAAACAAATAAATAGAAACAGTAGGTAACATACAAACAGTAGGTAAACAGTAGGTAACATACAAACAGTAGGTAAACAGTAAACAGTACATTCTTTATGAAGCTGCATCATTTAGGGAATATGTACAGGGAATATTGACAGGAATGTGCAATATATGAATGTGCTATTTGCCAATGACAGTATAATTATGATTCTTTCTTTCTTTCTTTCTTTCGTTCATTCTTTCTTATTTAGAAGTGATACAAGTAATGCACCTAAGCTGATTTGTCGACTAACAATCGATGAACACAAACATGGGTGTCCAGTGATAGTAAAGTTCAAAACATCTGAAAAGGATTTTAATTAGCAAAGATTTATGACACCTCGTGGATTTCATTCATTCATTATGCATTTCACCTTGTAATCATCCACTTCCATGTAACTTATACATTTCTATCAATCATGTATTATTACTTCTATGACTTACTTCTTTGTTTTTACCTTTTTATCCTTTTTCTTTTAAAGTATGATTATTGTGAAGCTGTACTTTGGCACAGTGGTGCTTTGATGTAAATGCTAATGTTGGCATGCTAACATGCTGATGTTTAGCAGGTATAATGTTTACCATGTTCTCCATCTTATGTTAGTGTGCTAATGCTAACAATATCTAATTAGACTCAACACTAAGTACAGCTGAGGCTCATGGGAATGTCATTCATTTCTTAGGTATTTGGTCATGCACTAAAGTATTGGACAAATTATGGTGACAGATTCAGTGTATCTCCAAAGTAATATGAATACAGCATCTGTACCATGTATTTCTGTACCACTTGTTGTGCCAATCCATCCCGTAGTAGTTCTTCCAAATGTGATTCTTATTTAAAAATCTAAGTCTATCCATATTCAGCTCATTCAGCATTTTTATTTATATGAAATATATTCCAGACAGCATGTCCGACACAGTGTCAACATCGATAAATCCTATTGTATGAGCAGTTTTATTTTATTAACTTGGTGAAACACATTCCTTTCATTGACGTTTTATCACACATGGAACCAGTTTGTCAAAAATATTATGTAGCCTAACTGTATATGTCAGTTTCTTATTTTATAGACAATAATATTTCTGCTTGATAACTCATATAAATACATTATATATTACTCATTTCATTCATTTAATGTTTTTTTTGTTTTTTTACTTTATCCTAATATATGTTTAAAAAAAATACAATATAAAATCACCTGAGCCATAGCGACACGTCATGTATTTGTGTTTGTGATGAGATGACATCATTAACCATCATCATTAACATTAACATGTCAGGGCTCAACAATAAGGATTGCCCGATTGCCCGGGGCAAGTAAAACCAGCAACTCACTTGCCTGATTGTGCAAGTGCAGGGCTCGATCATAAGGACGTCCCGTCATTGAAAAAAAATATGACCGCAGAGGATGAAAATTAATTTTGGGACGAGAGTTGAAAGAAGAAAAGACCCTGCTAAGGTGACTATGAGCTGTGATGAAAATGAAACTGACTGCATGTTTTGTGTGTAGCTCACACTTCTTATTTAACCTCCTTGACAACATAAACACACACACACACACACACACGTGCACACACACAGCACATAGCTAGACCTGCGTCACATGCCTGTCACCGCTGGTATTTGTTGAGAGTGGCATCACGTGGTGGGATACTGAAAATATTTGAATGTTACCTCAAGAAAATATTTAAAATTCCGGACGGTCCACATTCATTTGGGGATGACTTCGATTGTATTTTGGGACCGTTCCAGGAGGATGGTGGAAAAAGTAAGTAAGAGCCCTGGCAAGTGCTAAAGAAAGAATTAAAAACAGGTTTTTTTCCGAAGCTGGTGGAAGTAGCTGTGCCATCTCTGTTGAGAGTTGACAATTACCTTTAGGCTTTCTTATTATTTGCAAACCGCTTTTACATAAAACAATTTGTATAGATGCCAGTAAAAATTGACTTCAGGCAAGTAGATTTCTCATTAATGTTGAGCCCTGCATGTCCCAGTGTGTTCTGAAAATCTTCCACACATTTGCAGTCATTACAGGCACTTGGGCACTGTTGAATAATAGTGAAAATACATCACACAAGTAGGCTCTTAACTACTTGCAAATAGTGCAAGAGTGAATATTGGGACAGACCCTGATGCGGACATCACGTTACACACAGTGGATGGGTCAGCCGCTGTGTACATCATGAAAGCTACTGATGGTGGAGGACTGCCAGAGTGTAGCACCAAAGTCAACTGAGCGCAGCTGTCACGTTTGAAGGCTGCATTATTACTGTTGGCCATTAAGTTCACTCTGTCATTACTCTGTCAGCGGTGCCACCAGGCACATCAGGCAGAGCCAGTGGAAATGGTGGGTAATAATAGTTTATGATAAACAAACCATTCTCATCCAGGTCTTCCTCATTACATATGCTGTCATAATACAGCGGCACAATGGCCGAAAGTGATAACGTGAAAGCATTGCTTTAATGAGAGCTCTCTGTGACGAGGTCCTCAATACTCCTCAAGATCATCACTGACATGTATTACATAAGCTGCGTTTCATATGGAGATCATGTAGTGCCGCATATACATGTGCGACATAGGAGATGTTATATAAACTACAAAGCATGGTTGTAAAAAGACAGCGCTTTGATTGTAATGTCACACTACATGTATGTGTGTACCAGACAGGACCAGAGTATATACATGCATACGCAATGTGGCTTGATTCATGTGGATAAAACACAACATGCAGCTGAGTCTGTGTGTGTGTATTTACTGTTTGGATGCACATGCAGAGATTTGCATGTATTAATGCGTGCAAGAGAGACAGACAGAATATGACAGAGAGAGTACAGAGAGGCAGCAAATGCGAGCAAGAAAATGTTGACACATACAGACTGATGGATGGGTGGAAAGGGAATAGGAATTTTTGGGCCTGTGGCAGTGTGTGTCTGCCTCTGTCGATCTGATTTGGGTGACACTGTGTGACAGGAAGCTGGCGGAGGAGCTCGGTGACCCACCCCCCATACACACACACACACACACACTGGAGGTCACGATGGAAGTGACTGGCACATATTCGCATACACACACACACACACACACACACACACACACCCCCACACACACGCACACACACACACATATTTTGAAAAATCTTGTACTGGGGCACAATTTAAAGCTATTTTGTATTCATTTTAACTAGGCACTGTCTGGCAACATAGAAAACAAAATATAACCCCTATTTTCTCCCTCAGGGGATAATCAGCTGAAGGGTGGGAGTGTAATGCATCCCATTACTTGTAATAAATGACCTGTGTCTGTCGTTGTGTCTCTGAACAGGGAGTATGGAACCATTGATGACGTGGACATCGATCTTCATATTAACATCGGTTTCTTAGACGTGAGTCAGCATTCTTCTCTCCCTGCACACGCCTCCTCCTCCTCCTCCTCCTCCTCCTCCTCCTTCTTTGCCCACATTACTATTCCAACGTTGACATTTTGCAAAGTAACACATCATTTATAATGCATTGTGTGCTCATAATTTATTTATGTGATGAGAAATGGCCCCAATTAGGATGCTAACTCTGTATATTTGTGTGTATGTGTGTATGTGTGTGTGTCTGACTCAGGAGGAGGTTGCGACAGCTTGGAAAGTTATCAGAACAGAGCCCATTATTCTGAGACTGCGCTTTTCTCTTTCTCAGTACCTCGATGGACCTGGTGAGTAAAGAGATGTCAGTGTGGATGTTGGTTTTCTGGGAGGGACTTTAGGTATTTGTGCCACTCACTGAGCGTAGGAGGTGAGTACAATATGTGCTACACAAGAGGGAGAGTGAAAGAAAGTGTGTGTGTGTGTGTGTGTGGTGTGTGTGCGTGTGTGTGTGTGCACTGTGTAATAATGTTAGTCATCTTTACTCAGAGCCATCAGTAGAAGTGTTCCAGCCCTCCAATAAAGAAGGTTTCAGTTTGGGCCTGCAGCTCAAAAAGTAAGTTACATCATCTGTTGTATTCAGCACCTGTATCATGTTTTATAGTGAAATTGGATAGTAGATTTCATATTTTTAACCTCAGATTTTGCATAACTAAATGTGCTGCATCAGAAATACAAATCACTCATTAGAGCACTTTTCATACAAGAGATGCAGCTCAAAGTGCTTTGCATTAAATCAAATGCAACACAAGAAATAAAAAATAAATAAACAATAACATTTGACAGTCGATGATACGATATATAAAAATCTTTCACAGAGCCTGATGATTTGCGCGTCATCGCGCCGCCCGTCCGGAACTTGCGTCTAATCGCGTCTTTTCATTGACTTTATATGTAATTCATTCGCACAAATTAATTTATTCGCTTTTGGTAAGGTTAGGGTTAGCTATTTTAAAACCCAGCAGTAGAAGATCTGAGAGCTTGTGAAGGATTATAAAACGACGGTCCCAAACCATTAAGAGCTTTGAAAACAAGTAAAAGAGCCTTAAAATCTAAAAGATACTGGGAGCCGCTGGACTGTAGCTAAAACTGGACTAACATGCTCTCTCTTCCTTGTTTTAATTAAAAGTCTTGCAGCAAAGTTCTGAATAATAAGTTGAGATTTTTCAAGACTGTTTTGGAAAAACCAGTAAAAAGAACATTGCAATAATCTAATCTGTTTGAAATAAAAGAATGAATAAGTTTATAACCTTTATATGGTTACTTTCTTCATATAATTCATATAAATACAGAATCTGTAGGTAAGGGACAAGGTTTCAGAATCGGGAGCTTTCTGGTTTCCGTTTGTTGACCGAGTAGTATTTTTTTATTTTTATTTTTTTTCGTCGAGTAGTATTGACGAATCAGGTTTGAGTGGGGGAGGGGCTTCCTTCAGTTATATGCAGGTAAATGGTGCCTTTTGTGTTCAGTTGAATTTGTTCAATAAAATGTCAGAAATAACTTCCGCTCAACAAGCAATTTGTTGTAATTTAGCAGAATACTGAAAGCAGCAGAAAGGCAGAACTGATATTACTGTTTATTTATTGCAAGTAATATAATTATCACAATATTCAACAACGTTATCATACATCGTGTATTTTCCTCAAATCGTGCAGCCGTTGGACCTAAAACATTTACAAAAAGTATCGATGTTTGTCTATTGTGTGGAGGAACGTTCGACTCGCAGAATAAAAGAAACAAATTGCTTTCAAAGTGGGATGACACAGTCGGCGATTCTCCCGGGGCCGTTGTTAATCGGACTGTAAACAAAGAGCGGCGCACGGAGGAGGAGGAGGTCTCGGCCCGGACATCCAGAGGGAGCAGAAACACCTCCAGCGAGCCACACCGGAAGCCCCGAAAACTTGGCCGGTGCCCTCAGAGGCTAAATCGTCGTCAGTAAAAAAAAGACAATTGGTTCCGAGATTGTTATATAGTTGACTAATGCACTCACACAAAATAACAACACACACCGACAACAAAAAGCAGGTGATTTAAAGAGTGATTCACCATCTGCACTCACATACCTGCCTGACTCTGCTGTTGTAACGTGGCAGGATCCTGAGCACGTTCACCTCGCAGCAGTGGAAACACCTCAGTAATGAGTTCCTCAAGGCCCAGCAGGAGAAGAGGCACAGCTGGTTCAAAGCCGGAGGAACCATCAAGAAGTTCCGTGCCGGACTCAGCATCTTCTCCCCCATACCCAAGTAGGTCTCTCTCTCTGTCTCTGTCTCTGTCTCTCTCTCTCTCTCTCTCTCTCTCTCTCTCTCTCTGTCTCTGTCTGTCTGTGTCTCTGTGTGTGTGTGTGTGTGT
>JAOVVB010173647.1:0-11383 GCA_028570985.1 Heterobranchus longifilis | reverse complement strand
ATTAATGTTTTAATTTCACATTTTGGGAAGCGGGCAGCGCAGAGGGGGACTTCTGCCTCACGTCTGAACCTGGTGGCTGCCAAAATGATAAATATTATATTATATGATAAATATTTGCATTTATTAATAACTCTGGGATTAGAAACAAGATACAAACATTTTCTTTTAAGATCTCTGTGGGCCTGAATTTTAAATGTTTTAAGTTGTCATGTACATGGAAGTGAAGTAACATAACAAATGTACTGATTTCAACCCAAACCACAATCTTTTTCTAACCCTAACCAAGTAGTTTTTGTGCCTCAACCTAACCAAACTTTGACCATTTCACAACGTTAACGATGTGACGGTCACGTTTAGGTATGAGGATGGAAAACACTGTATTACCTCCCACCACTGGGGGCAATAATTTAGTAAATGCTCTTATTGTATAGGTCGAATTCGAGGGTAGGAACAAATGACTTGTGTGGTAAGTATGGTTTGGAGGACTCTTTGCTTCCACCAACTTCCATGAAAATTGGGTCAGTAGTTTTTCCCGAAATCCTGCTGACAAACAGACAAACAAACATGAACGTGATAAATAATATGAGGGAAAACATGTAACCTCTACATAAAAACACAGCTGTTTGTTTACAACTGACCGGAGCCATAACAAACTAGAGCTTCAGTTTCCCCCACTGCAGTAACATTTTGTATGAGTGGATGACTCCCAATAATTTGAAGCTATGATTTAGTAGTTTAAGGGCATTCATTATTAGATCTAGGGCATTCATTATTAGATCTAGGTAATGAATAACTAATATGTGCACACTAATGATCAGAAAAGGTTCCCCTTGATATATGCCAAGCCCTGAATGATTATGATATCTTTATCTTAATCTTTATCTCTAGTTAATGAAATTAAGACTCAACTGCAATTGCTATGCTGTGTTATAGACAGAAAAATCCGTCCAATCAGGTGCAGCAAAGTGTTGGTAGAAGGGTATAGTCTGGATGTTTTCTTTGTCTGTCATTAAATTGACAACTGCTGTGGCAGAATACAGGCCCATCAAGCATCCAGTGCTGGGAAGCAGCGTTATCCCTTCTGTCCAAAAGCGTCCCTGTGGACACCATGTACCATGACAGAGATCATGCTAGAATGTAGTTATGGAACGCTCCAGGCTCACGAAACTCAGATCAAACTGTCAAACGAGGCAGCGCTGAGCAAATATGAATCAAGATTCTGTTACTGTGCAGGTGGGGCACAGCCCCTGCTGTCACTGGTTGTAGGTCCATTTGCGTCCATTCTGGTCTGCGCTGTTAATAACGGCCCTTGGAAATCAAAAATGAACTGATAGTGACGCCAGGCTAACATTTCAGTATTTGTTAGGAAAATTCTCTCCCTCTGAAGCTACGTCAGGGTCTTTCTGTAGGTCTCTGTCCAGTGTCATCCACTGTTATTAAACCTGACAGTGTACGATCACTTACTGTAGGATATATTATCCTTTTTTATAATATCTCTGTGACTAACATTTGCTTTAGAAAGATATTTATTAGCATCTAACTTCATGTCAAACTCGGATGACACGTCATCAGCAGCTGTACTATTAATATTTTCTAATTGCTAAGAAAAACTTTGAAACAACAAAGTGGTCCTCTAATACGACTGACACTGCTAAATGTGTTATACTTTCATTTTCTGACAGCAGTACTTAAAGCTCAGCCGTGTGAAATTCTTTTTTTGTTTACTCTTTCTTTCTTTTCTTTTTTAAATGCTGAAAGTCCAAAGACCAAAGACAAGTGTCCTCTGAAGCTGTTAGCAATTACACTTCTAGTTTTGTGTAGAGAAGAAGAAGAAGAAGAAGCTGGGACTGTAAATCAAATGATATCCCACCATTAAATGATGTTTATTTTTCAAGGTATTATCACGTCCCTTCAACAGTTTTGAACTTTCTAAAGGTCTGCTATTTGCAAACTGCATTGATCCATTAGCAGTGTGCGAGGGTCCATATTATTAAGTCTGGCATTAAAGGCAAATGTCAGAGGGATTATAGCCCCAAGCTCAGGTACTGACTCACCGTGGCAATTAAGATAAAAATGAATGTATTTTACTGTTCCACCAAGCTGCTGCCGAGTCTCATCTGTCTCACTGCGCCTCATTATGTTCTCTGTGATTCATAGAGATCGACTACAGACTCTTACACGGAAAGACACTTCACAGTACAATATGTGGTGTGTGAGAGAGTAACTGGGATTATAAGAGCACTGCACTGCATGTCCTGTAGTCCTGTAGTCCTGTAGTCCTCAGAACCAGGCTGACCCTGGTGCTAAAGGAAAACTTGTTTTTAGTATCAAACTTTCACCACTGGAAAAGTGGCTCATTAGGACAACAAGTCCTCCAAAGCTCGCACTTGTTCCGATACCTCAAATCAATGTGTTCTTTCATTAATTCATTCTCTTCTTCATGAACAGGTTCGTATATCTTCCGAAAATGTATGCACAATGATTGGTATGATATCTTAGAAAATATGACTATTTAATAGTGTGAAACAGTCGCGTGATCAAAGTTTTAAATACGTGATGTTCGCTGTTTTAAACACGTGGTTAATGCTGTAAAAAGGAACTACTCAGTTAGGTTTAGGCACCAAAACAACTTGGTATGGTTAGGAAAAAACAACAAGGTTTGGGTTAAAATCCCTACCTCTGTGTTATAAAAAAGATGTTAAAAAAACAAAACACTACTGGATGAAGTTACGTAGGTGGGGTAGAGCGTGACGTAAGATGTGGCATGTCAAGGAATGAAAGTTAATTTACAGGTTAACTTAAAATAACGTTGACTTTTAGTTTCAAACGGGACATGAACACTGGTCTCCTGGGTGAAAGTCTGCCCGCCCTCATTACATTGCCTCACTTAGTTGTTTCCTCCCGTCATAATGACTACGGCCACTAGAGGGCACCATCAAACAATAACACGTCAATATGACACATTATAAGCTCCGCCTCCTGGCTCACAATTACGTGGGTTATCGACGAGTGCATTAACTTTTCGTAGGAAGAACTGTGAGTGAGAACAGGCTGCTCTAAAACGACCCATATGAGCATTTCCTAAACTATTTTCAGGACACAGAACACCGGTCTCCTGGGTCAAAGTCCTGTGTTTCTTTGCCCAACTTGCCCTAAATGGACGTTCTTGGTCTTATTACTACATGACTTCCTGCTTTGCTACCTTCATAATTACAGCCTCCGTTTGGAACATACCGAGTAGGAGTGAATTATGCTATGAGAGTGTTTTGATAAGTTTCTGTGGATTTTTTTAGGCTTTTTTTTTCTCTTTTTGTGGTGAGATTGGATCACCATTGGAATCTCGGAACCCAATATTTCTGGGCTTCCGGTGCAGCCAGAGGATATGCAGGCCAAGACTTCCTCCTCCGTGCGGCGGTCATTGTTTACGGTCCGATTAGCAACTTGAGACGCGAGAACGGATTTGGAGTTGAGAGACGACCTCTCTATAAACAGATATCTGCATATGAATGTAGATAAATAACAACTAAAAGGTAATGAAAAAGCAAAATTGTCATCAGACGATAGCCAATGGGTTCCGAAATTGCATTTTGGTCAATGCGTTCCGCCTCTTTTGCTCTCCAAACGGACTGTTTACCTGCATGCAACCAAAGCCGGCTCACTGGAAACCAGAGCGTTTCTGATACCAATATCTGGTCCCGTTGCCTACAGGTTCTACATTTATATGCTAGAATCTGTTTATAGAGATTAGGAAGCGACAAACTGAGAGCCACCTTTCTGGTCTACAGGAGATGAGTGTTTGATATTCAAAGGTAGGATCTAAGTGGAGTATTCCTTTAACAGTCTAGTGAACCACAGACAGGGAGGAAGAAATGAAAAGAGAGGTGCGCAGACAGAGAAACTGAAAGAGAGACAGACGAATCAGACACAGACAGACAGCGATACTGAGTATAGGAGAAGGATTGAAAAACAGAAAGATAAAACACAAGTAATGGAGAGTTATCCGAAGAGTTATCCACACGCTGAATATCCAGGTCACTTCAAAGTGCTAAGAAAACCCAAAAGCAAAGTCTCGTACTGGGCAGGCGGCCAAGTCTGACCTGCCCCTCCGCTCCTTCCATTAACACCCCTCCCAGAACTGAAAGAAAAAACCTGCAGGAGATTTAGTGCGACTGCAGAAAGTGTATATTAAACATTGGCAGCTTAAATACGGCTCCCCATTAACACCTCAGAAGTGGATTATGAATCACCAATAACGAAGCGGCCTAATTTTTTCTTGTCTTCAAGTTATCAGTCATTGTTTCCATCAAAGGTTTATAGGCCCCAGGGGGGGACGGCGCTGCAGAAGTCTGCCTCACCAGAGTAATTGGAAGTTGAATGTGAAGTGGAATTAAGTTTTAGAAACAGAGTGGGTAAGATAGCGAGAGGAAAGAAAGGAAGGAGGCACCGTTCCAGAAATATTGGTCTCCGTGTGTGAGACTTTTATGTTGTCATTTTAAATCAGAGGAGCAGGAAGACATCTTGCTGCCACAGCTTGGAAACATTTTCATTTCATTTGTTGGATCATCCATACTTAATGTGTGGAGCATAAATTAATCCTTTGTTATTAGATATTTTTTACAATCAACTTCTGCCTGAAAGACTTCTAGGGGCAAAAGAATCTTAACTTTTAATTGTAAGTTCGATATATTGGATGGCAAAAAATCTCTCGCCGTATTTCTGCCCACAAGTTGAATCTATCAACATAACATGAGAATTAACCCCAGAAAGGCTCAACCTCAATCATCCTCCATCAGCTGTTTTGAATTTTAAAACTAAAACATCTCATGATTCAAAATCATACTGTAGGTGTACTGCTGCATCGGAACGACACTTTTTTTCTCTAAGTGAGGAAATCGATAGGTTGTTTGCAATAACTTTCTATTATGACGTTCTATTATAATTCAGACGGAGAGCAGGCAGTGATGAATCTGTATACTGTGTGAATGGAAAAAGAGGAAAGTGACGACATAAGTTGATGAACCTGCAGGCAGCAAGTATCTGAAAACTGAAACACATATTGGATGTGATCCATACAAAATGAAGAAAAGCGATTTTCCCTTCTTTGTGGTTTTACCCGCTGCGGAAACGATCGTCATTACAAACTGCTGTTACCTCGTCCTCCCCTGTTGCTACACAGCGAGCCAGATAAAAAGTGTACAAGAGTCTAGAGGACTCTAACTATTTTGGAACCAAAGTAGTTTTGAACCACTGCCGTTGTTTCATCCCAAGTGAGTAAATGTGTTGAGTTACTGTCTTTTTATATTGCTATTTCAACTCCAGTATGTACATGGGTACGTCACTGGTGTCAGGCTAGCTAATGTTAGCTAATTTAGCTAATTTAGCTACTATTTTATACGCTAACATACCTACTAGATCAACCGTTCCCAGAGGGCTGGTGAAACGCAGTTAAAAACCTGCATTGTGGCTTATAAACATGGAGAAACTGTCAGAGCACTTTGTAAATGCATGGCAACACTAACATTTACTGTTGACGTTAACGTTAGTAGTTAACTCCACTCCTACAGGCTGAAGACTGAGGTTTTTGATCTACATCTGCTGCAGTTTCTCTGAGGTTGTTTTTACTACTTCCCTTTATGTATACTACTATTTTCGAGACAAAAAAAATAGCCCTTGTTTTCCCTGATTTGATTGGAACAGCCGTAAACAGCGTAAATCAAGGCATTTGTGCAGTGTAGTCTGCCTCCAGTTATCTGCCCTCCATCTGGAAAGCACACCACTTAATGCAAACAACCTATTGTGCAATGGAATAATATGATATTGACCCATCCTTCTCTGATCTATATTATTAGAGCAGCACCTGAAATAATGAGTAGAATAGCATGACTTTAACAAATAATGTGTAGATTCTCCTTTGTGCATTTGGATAGTATTGTAAGGAGCGTGCCCAGGGCACACAGCATGGTTTTATTCCATTTTTACACATTTTATTTGGCTTCTGGACATGGAAATGGATGCAGTCCATATGACCACGGTGGCAGACAGAGGTATAAATAATAAATCTTGTGTATGAATACATTCTAATGAGTGTCCTTATTTAAGATATTTCATCTGCAGTAGAGCAGATTGTCAAGGAGTATAGTAACTGACCATCAACTATGTTGGGTATGGTTTACAATTCTTTTATGATTCTACCGTAATTTAGAAATATGTTGAAGTTTAATGTTAACCTGATAAAGAAAATGACATGCTGTCTGCGCCTACCATTGACATTATGGGCTAAAATAGGGAAAATGTCAACTATGTACTAGTAACATAGTTGGTGTGACCCTACTGGGATCACTGGGGAAATATCCTTTCCCTTAAAATGTCAAAGAAGTTATTAATGTTTAAGCTTTGCAACTAGTGGATATATATACTGGAAAAAAAGTGAACTTAAAAGCACATAACGTTTTCACATTTTTGTTTATGTGAAATGTGCCTTCAATTAGAGAATGACAGAAAACAACTCCCCAAGAACAAAACAACAACAACACAAAAAGCATCCCTAAGAAAACAAATCTATCTGGACATTTCATTGAGGAATTATTGGCCCCCAGAGTCCACTAGCTTTTCTCGACTTAAAGAAGTATTAAGTAATTTAGTGTCTTGACAGGGAGTGTTTGTTCCGAAACAGAGTTTTTGCTCAGCAGTTGAAGAAGTGTTTGTTTAGTCACTGGTATTGATCTGCAAACCCTATCAACCCTCTGCAGATGGGGATTTTGTGCTGCTGGGCAGTAAAAATCTTACTTAATGCTCCTTTAAAGCAAAGCAGAATGAGGTTGAATTAGTACCGTCAGCAGACAGACACCCAGACAGACACACAGACACACAGGCAGACAGGTAATCAGCTGTACGGTATGCTTCGGACATGCGAGCAGACAGTCGCATTACTGCAGAGACACTGGGATGGTGTAATAGGCAGACATATGGGCAATCAAGCAGCCACTCAGGAAGGGTCAGTTAATCACGGAGGGATTTCCTGAGAACAGCGATTCTCTAAAAAAAAACTGTGGTCCCGTGGACTGCAGCGTGCCGGGCGGGGACTTTCTGCAGTCACGCTACCATGACTGACTCACAGGTGAGGATGCTGCATGGTGTTGCCACAGGAGGCCTCTAAGAATGCAGACTAAAGGCTCATTTCTGCTCAACGTTAGATACGGACACGGACAGAGCCTTCCGTACACTTAACGGAGCAGTACCAGCAGAAATTGTGGGGCAGTGAGGCACGACGCAGTCTAGACAACTATAGGACACACTTATTTACTACATGATTTAATAGATGTAGAAATGTTTTTTATATCGATGTATTTAATGGGCTCACAGACCACCTTTGTCTACAACGCTGCCTCCGCTTTTAATCAATTAATGAATTCAACCTTTATTTCTAATGGCGCATATGGGGAATACAGTGTAAATGTACTTTGTAGACATTTAATTAAAATGTATTTTAAAAATGCAAAGAAAACAATAAACGACAAACTTAAATTGGGATTTGTCCAAATGGAATGACGTTTTAAGAAACTGTATGAACTATTTTAGACTTTTCTTGCTCATGGTGTGTTTTCGAGATCAGAAATGATCCACAGTGGCTCCAAGTTTAGCTTCTTTCCCTCACCAGTGTTCACACTTGGACTCAGAGGAGGATGTCAAACACTACGCCAGTACAGGCCAACTGTCACACTTGGTGTTTAGAGGAATTTTGGAACAATGATTGCACTGAAAGCCTGGTAATAACATCTCTGAACATGATGCCAGTAGCTCTGCTGACCCTTGGCAATGTCCCCGGGTTTCCATCCACTGCCCAGAACAAAACAACAGAGAACGCTTTATTTATAGTGTGTGTCAACAAGTACAGTTGGAAGGGTCAGCTGTAGGGCGTCCCTGTGACTCAGCAGGATAAGGTGCCTGTTGAACTGTGCATGAGATGCTGCTTATTTTGTAATCATACTTTAATAAATTACTTTAAAGATAGCTCATTCCCCAGTCCTTATATTTAACCTTTATATGTATTTTCTAGTCATGACTACACAATGGCCAAAAGTATGTGAACACCAGAATATTACCAACAAGTCCTCCAAACCATATGACCACATAAGTCATTTGTTCCTACTTTCTAATATGACCCATACAAGTGTTTCCCATAGAACCCATTTTCTTTTTTTTTTAAAGATAATTCTTTGGGCTGTTTTAGGCCACCCCGAGAACCCATTTTCATTCAGATATATTGAGGTCAGAGGTCAAGGGACCCCTTTGAAAATGGCCATGCCAGTTTTTCCCTGGCCAACATTTAGCCTAACTTTGGAGCGTTATTTAGCCCCCCTTTCCCCTTTCCTTTGCTAGCATGATACGGTTGCTACCAATGGATTTCTTAAGTTGTCTAGTTTCATAGGATACTGATATCTTCACTCTGGCTTTAAAACGGAGCATGTTGCAACCTCTTAAAGACAGTAATGTTGGCCAAGAGAGTCTCTTACTGGGGTGGCCAATCAGATTGCAGGGGCCACCCCCTGGAAACGCCCCTGGCCCCATGTATAAAGGCTAAAGTCCGTGCCGCTGTGGTTTTGGCTCCAACCCGTGGCCCTTTGCTGCATGTCATGCCCTCTTTCGCCCCTTTCCTATCAATCTGTCAATCAGCAAAGGCAAAAAGCCAAAAAATAAATAAAGAAATAATAATATTACACCCATATGTGGGCTCTCAAGCTAAAAAGCAGCATACAGTAATCACCACCACAGTAGTGTTGATTTTAACTTATTCAGTATTCAGTTATTCAGTTACACTATTCAGTTATTCTTGCTGAATGATGCCCTTTCGCTTAATTTCCTTTAATGTTACATTATCTGAGGAAATTTCCTGAGCATGCACGTTGTCACAGCTTCACTTACAGGCAGGTGCAGACATTCGCATCTGCCTCGTCCTAATACACTCCTCTGCAGCTGGCTATTCATCAAAAACAAAACATGGCTGACAGTATGGTAATGTTCAGGTTTTAGCATGGAAATAAGGATGAACTCTAGAAGAAGATAACAAGATGGCAAGAAGAAAGTAATCCATCAAGTAAATCCCCAAACAGCCATTTTTGCTTGTTATATCAACAACATTGGAGATGGAGCTGAATGGGCATTTTGTAACAGCTCTCATCTATCAGTTAAGTGAACCAGTTGGTGTTTCAAACTTCACACTTTATTTTTTTGCAAATTTCCTCCATTTTCTTCCACTTTAGAATGATATGTACTACAGAGACTGTCCTCCACCGAAAAACAACACCAATGGTCATTTGTACAAGCAGCAATTATGACCCATATTTACATTTATTGTTAGGGAGTGCCCTCTAGTGGCCGTAGTAATTATGACTGGAGCAAAGCAGGAAATCTGGTAACGTAATATTAAGAGCAAGAAAGAATGTTCTGGGTGGGAGGGAGCGTTGGTGGATGGATCAAACACACACACAGGACTTTGACCCAGGAGACCGTGTTTGTGTCTCATTTGAAAATAAAAGTAAACGGCAAGTTATTTTAACGTTAGGTAACAAATGGAACTATGTCACGTTTTACAGCACATGCGTAATTAAGTCATGTATGTACACACAGAAGTGAAGCAATGTCACAATCTTTTTCTAACCCTAACCAAGTAGTTCTGTTCCCTAAACCTAACCAAACTGCGACGTTTAACAATGTTAACGACATGTTTAAAACTTTGACTGTTAAGTTTAGGTATGAGGACAGAAAATGCTCATGTGGGTTGTATTTCCTTCCACCGCTAGGGGGCGCTGATTTAGGAAACACTCGTATGGGTCGTATTAGAGGGTACCACGGTTGCATGGTTTGGAGGTCTTGTTGGTACTACAGTATTTGTCTCTGCTAACTGTACCATCAGTCTGGAGAGTGCTGCAGACAGACAGGTGTTACCTGCATGCCAGAATATACAATCTCCGACTAACCAGTAGGATCTGCTAGTTCAGCAATAAGATTGAGATCTCTAAAATAAGGGAGCAAACCAGCAGTTCATCTTCTGCTTGTAGCAGTGAAATGAAAACGAAGGATTAACCTGACCCCGTCAGATGGTTTGTTACACAGAACCATCTGAGAAGCAGTCATTGGAAACAGTTTGGAAAAGGGCAGGCCCAGTCAAAACATACCTGGCAGGTGATTGGATGAACCATCTATCAAACTCTTGCCGACTCCAGTTGGGAGAAATGCAAAAACATCTTTTGCACCGAGAAAAAAATCCTTTGCCGTACTTTGCTCTTCTTTAAATGAAGAAATCCTCTCCAGTGGTGATATTTAACCGATGCTGATGCAGCCTCTACGCTAACCTCTTTAGGAGCCGCCGAACAAACAGTCAAACACGAAACCACACCTGTAGATCCTCACAGGATTCTGATCGGTCCGAAATGCTGACGGTTGAGACACAAACACAATACTTAAAGCCTGACAAGATGGATTTTCATGCGCACGATTCTCACATGATCTTATGATATTATGAGAATCCAGCTGCCGTGCAAGGTAAATGAAGGATGGCCTTTACTAACATAGCAACACTTGCTCATTTATTGTAGTTATACGGTACCATAGCCATTTTGTTTCACTTCATTTCCATTAGCCTGCTGTCGACTCCAGCCCACTGAAATACAGGCCTTTTATACTTCAAACCACCTTGAGTGCCTGGACCTGGATTATTTGGTTAAATCTTCCACTCTCCCTCATTTTTAAAGGAATAGTTTACCAAAAAACTATATAAGTTGCTTCACTAGGCTCTCTATGGTAGCAGAAAAAGTTTACTCATAGACAATTCAAAGCACAAGTGAGTAAACGTGCACACGGGGGGACATGGGAGGATAATCCGGCAATGCTTTGTTTAATAATAGTTTGGCGAAAATTGTTGTGTTTGGATTTCCATGAACCCACAAATGGATACAAGACACTTGGATAATGCTGAACAGGAATTTTGAATTTGATTTGAGATTTGTTTTTTGAGAATCTGGCTTCAATTCGCCACCAATTCGCCATCTGTGTCGCCAATTTCCCATGTATCTAAAATGTGTGTACGCATGGGTGAAAGTTTCCTTAAATTTAGGCACATTTCCACGTAGGGCTGCGCAACACATTGTTTTTTTATCATCATCGCAATATCAACTTAAACATCGCGGAAGACTGCAACATAAGACACTAAGACACATTTTTTTTAGTTAGTTGAAAGAGAGTATCAGTAGAAAACTGCTCTTTAAAATGTAACTATAATTCCTTTTCCTCAATTTGTTGTATTTTAGCAGTATACTGAAAGCAGCAGAAAGGTAGAACTGATTTGACTGTTTATTTATTGCAAGTAATATCATTATCGCAATAT
>JAOVVB010173646.1:12500-25329 GCA_028570985.1 Heterobranchus longifilis | reverse complement strand
CCTCTGTGCCCCCTGACATTTTAGTTTCTTAGTTCTTCTGTAAGACTCTCAGTTATCCAGAGGTTTTGGTTTTCTGTGTTTGTTTTACCTTGTTGCATTTATTCATTTATGTTTTTTGTCTTGCATTACCTGTCTTTGTTAATATTTTCCCACCTTTGTGATTGGCTGATTAGTTTCACCTGTCTCTCATTAGCCCCGCCTTGCTCCCTGTGTGCTCCACCAATCAGCTCCTCGTGTGTCTCCTCAGCCCATCAGCTCCCCCCCGGCCCTCCTGTCTCACCTGTTCTCTATTGTTTTGATTAGATCAGTTTGTAGATCAGTCCTGTTTTCAGGTCAGTCTTTGTCATGTCAGTTGGTGGTCCGTTATAGTTTTCCTCTGTGAAACCTCCGTGCTTTGCCTTAAGTTTGAAAATAAACTGCAAGTTCCTGGGTCGAGACTCTGCATTTGGGTCCACCTGCTCCACTCCTCACCAGCCAGCTAGTTAACTAAGATTGGTTCATGTGATAGCATAATATAAGGCAATATTACATGACGTGATTCAAAAGTGACAAGCTGCGCATTGTTCGGAAGCATATGCAGAGATTTCTATTCACAGGGCATCCCATTGGTTATAGCCTTCTATTCATCTTCACTTCCATAACCTCACCAGCAACAATAAACAATACCAAGTGTGGATGCTATAATGTCACATGACAGGGGCTAGCCTATAGGGCATCGCTTTGCGTCACCTTTTTTTTTTTTTTTTCACGGCTCTGGGTCTCCCGATCTTTGTGTTCCCGCGGAGGTATGCCTATCAAAAAGTAATTTAGAGTTTGGAAGATATGGTGATTTATTTTGGTCTAACTTTAGCAATTATGGGCTACTTTTATGCACACGAGCAAAAATGAAACAATTATTATTTCCTCCAGAGGGGCAGCTCAGCCGAAGAGGGCAAATGGGCTGTTGCTCTGTCAACTTTAGCCCGGCCTTGTGCACGTCCCTGCAGCCGACCCTCCCAGCAGAGTTGCATACCCTCTGTGGTGCACATACCTTGGCCTCATGGACACTTTTACTCGAGCTTGCCTCATGAAATCCCCCCCCCCCCTCCTGAAAGATCTCTGGTCTTCTCTCCTCTGTCCTCGAAGGCCAAGAACTGTGTATGTCCTGGGAAAAGCTGCAGGAGCTGTCTACATCTCTTTCCTCACAATCCACCATGCCACACTCACAGTACTTATCTACTATATCTTTATTTCCACAATCAGATCTCTACATTAGAGGCTGCACTGTGGCACGTCTCCAATGAGTCCCAAAGCAGGGAGTCATTGCCTTCAACAGCAGCAACAATAAAGCTTAGATGGTCTCAACTTTACTCAGCCTCCATCAATACTCCAAGCAAACACCAAGCCTCCTGCATTTCTGGAATACTCGCCAGAGCCATCCACCTTCAGGATCCCCGTTCTCATCCATACGCAGCAATAGGGTCAATTCTCGTCCTAGTCCTCTTCTACTGAGGCTAAAGAGGTCAAAGGTCAATTCATGATAGGTCAATTTCGACAATCCAGTGGCATATAGTAGTGAGCTTCTAGATTGAAACTGATTGAAACACTATCCCGCTCACCCCTCCCTTTCGGACAAATGAAAGAAATGCACAAGCTACGGTGGCCTCCAGGGACAAGAAGCTAATTGAACCAATTTTGGCTTCTCACAAACAAAATGTTGGTGGACAAAAACAAACTTCTACGTTTTCCAACCGGTGCATTTCCGGCGAGCGCCCACTAAATGTAAAAACACAAAAGGCTTGTTCTAGAGGCAGGTTTGTCCATTCTGGGCTCCTGTAGCTGCAAGATGGCCGCCTCCATGGAGGGAGACCCGCTCCCCATGTAGATAACAACGGCCCATTCTAAGGTAATAAAAACACAATAATGATATACTAATTAAAAAATACTAATGAATATTACATTACATTTTTGCCATGTCAATCAGGTAAATACTACACACTTGACCTTTAACAGGCATTAAACATACATAAAGAAATAATTAAAAATAAAGTTATTAATTATAATATTGAATATGATAAATCACCTATTTTCGGGCACAAGGAGATTGCCACAATTAGTCTCATAAAATATATTAAACTATCAATTTGGAACTCTGATTAATAATTAAATGAATAACTACAATCAAAATAATCATATCAATGTCTTATGTCATATCAATGGATTTTGGAGTCCTTTTATAGCAGAGGGTGGCAAGATTCACTCTTATACAACATTAAATAGGCATCATGTATAGAGTCCCCTGTAGCACTTATACATGTGTTTTTATATAAATACACTTGGAACTTCTGTTATAATATTGCATTTGTTGTATTCACTCTTCCTAATGATTTAAACTTAATGGCTACTTGTGTATCCTCTAAAATAAAAATTATAAAATGAATGTAATGGTGGCATTTCTCTTTATTGAACAAGTCTAGTCAATTTGTACATTTTAAAACAACCATCTTTGATCAAAGTGCTGTACAGATAAAAGTTAAAAATACATTCAGATCATTTAAAATGACAATAAATACATCGTAAAAAATACAAAAAGCACAGTACACAGAAACACATGATGCAAAAATGGATTATAAACAATCATGTATTGATATTTATGTTTGTGAAGACAAAGTAAAAATGTAGGGTTTAAGAATGAATATTTAAAAATGGCAATAGCATCGGAAGACATGGCAGTTCTGAATAAACAATCTGGGCAACAACAGAAAATGCTCGACCACTCCATGGGATTTTAACTGAGGATCTGAGGGGCCCGGGGGTCGAGTGGGGCCCTGCAACAGAGGAGGGTTTTGTGCCTTGCTCAGGTGTGAATGAATGCGATGCTCCCTTTTCTAATTGACTCAAGCTGGGGTTTCCCTCTGATCACACAGTCTTAACAAGGTAGCTGTTTTGTGGGGATTGTGATTTTATTTAATTCAAGTTGGTTTTATTCCTTAGAGTGCCAAGCTAAGAACAGAGGGATGATGGGAAGTAGTTGCTCTTACTGCATCACCTTTGTATGGATGGAAACAATGGCTTGTATGTGACTATAGATGACAAATATGTTGAAGGTTATTGCTTCCGTCTCACGCATCACAAGGAGCATAAAGACCGAATGTGATACATGATAAAGTCAGACAGTGCATTGCTCGGCCATATTGAAATACTGCACCTATAAGCCAATCCACAAAAAAAAAAAAAAGAAATATCACGGAGAAGCTTTTTTTTTTTAAATTTATTTTCCATTCAGTGAGCTCCGAAACACATTATAAATTCACCACAGGGTATACAAGTGCACAAACACATGATGGCCACAACTTGCTACACATATTTTACATCCTCTTTAAACAGGAAGTTAATTAGGCAACTTGAATTGGTAAAACGCACTGCTGCCACATTGTTGCTCTTTGATCATCACGCATGCTGATTGAAGCATGTCTGAAACAGATGATGGCCGGTTGTTACGAGGCTCAAAGCCCCAGGATCCATTTGCAGTGCTGGCATCTCAAGCACCTCATGTTCATCCTCTGAAGAAGGTGAGACAATCCATTAAGTGAAAGGCATAAACACTCAACTCTGGGAACCTGATTGTTGGCGCTGTCCCCCATCCAGCCCATCTGACTGCAGCGGACTGTGGGTTTTATACAAGACAACTCAAGTCCTAAGATGGAACATTGAGAAAGAGAAGACAAAGGAGGGAAATAAGACCATATGGCAATTTGCACATCATAACACAGCAGCACAACTTTTAATAGAGAAAAGAGCTCACAGATGTAAGAGGCAGAGCACTTTGAGACAAGTTGGCTCCAAATGTTAATTATCATGCATTGTTGGTATGAATTTACCTGCAAGAAATAGCAAAAGTCCATCAATTTAAGCTAACCACATTATCTCTATCATCGCAATTTTAAATTTTAGAATTACGTTTCACCACATCATATGTTTGTCGTGTGTATTTTGGTCTTTGGGCAGCACCAATGTATTGAATAATTGAAAAGGGCAATAAATTGCATTAAAAACAATGACATGGAATAACATTAATTTATCAGATATTGTGCATAAATTGGAATGAAAACACAGGTTAGTCATTAAAATGAAGATGTTTTTTTTTAGTGTCAAACCATGTCTAAAATACCACAAACGTAAAATGGAGAAAAAGCTTAATGTCTTATGAATGCAAAATCCAGTAGACCAGTAATACTCTCACACTGACCATTTTGTAATTCACAATGAAAATAAATTGATTCACTGGGATTTTGTTTTTGTACTTTGAATGTAAATAAAGTGCCAGAGTGCATTTAAAAAGAATAAAAATAGAGCTTGTTTATATATATTTTTTTAAAGTACCAGGGGAGGCAGAGGTCCGAGCTAAGCCCCGAATGTCCTCAAATCCTAGAAACGCCCCTGCTGACACCTGACCTGTGCGAATTTCAAAGAAAAATTAGTTATGGGCCTTTTAATATTTATTACTTTTATCAGATAAATATTAATGTTTGTTTATTCACTGGCCCCTAGCCTCCTGTCACTTTGTGAAGCAAGACAATGAACATTGAATCACTGTTGTCACAGTTTCACTCCATTACAATAATGTCATGAACACCTCACAGCGTCTGTAATTATCATGATTTCTATATTCACTAAAAGTCACCTTTTGTAAAATTCAGTTTTTCATTTGACTCATCCTGTTTTTGTCACTATGAGCCAAAAAAGTGTGTGTGACTAACACGGCAACTTAAAACTAAATGCACTTTTTTCTTATTTAAAGTTTCTTTCAGGAAGGTTTGAACATCCCTTTACATTTATAATATATTGATACGACAGCATGAGAACCACTTAGTATAGCTGAACTGTTTTATGTTTTTTTTTGAGGAAATATTTGTTCCAAGAATGCACTGTTCAGATTGATAGGCATCCGTGTATGGTCGGTTACTAACGTTTCAAAAATGTAAAACAAAGAAAAGAGCAAATCAAGAATTGACCTGCCAGGTCATGGCGTAAATTAAATTAACAGTCACTGTATTTGTCAAACTTTTCCCCTGTACGTTAAACCAGCTTCACTAGTGATGGATGAATGCTTATATGTTTTTTTTCTCAGTAATGCAGCAGTTTGCACACCAGTGAGAGCAGGAGCACGCTGAATGAAACAGTCCTGCTTGAGACACATTTAGTTGTTAATAGCTCTCAACAACCTCTTTTTTTACACTCACTGTCACATTCCTTTGTCATTGACTCTCAGAGAAATAGATGGCCACGGTTAGAATATGAGTGAATGATGTAATACCCCTGCTGAGATCTTATACTACTTAAATGTATAATGGACCTATAAAACAGTTTCCCTATTGATACAATATATCATAAACTTTCAAATATTAATCATGACCCTTCTGTGCATTATAAACCCACTCTGTAGAAAAGCAAAAGTGACCAAAATAAAAAGCCAGTATGATTTTCTGTAGTCCTTTATTTCATTCACCATGATATATATATTTTTTTTACATGGCTGCAGTTGTGGAATACTAGACAGGTGGAGAAAAGGTACCTGGGAAGAAAAAAAACCCTGCTCTGTCTGAGCACTCTACCAGATCAGATCATGACAGTCTCTGTGTGTGTACTCTGCAGACTCTGCTGTTTTCCTAATCTCAACATTCAGCAAAGTCAAGAACCTTGACGCTCGCTGCTTTTTCACAAAGATGACTCTAAACTGGCTGCTGCTCATCTGCAGTACTTTAAACTCAGACCTGCTGCTTGCACAATTTAAGAACTGCACTATCAGCGTCTCCCACAGCAAAACACAGTTGCATGTTTTGTCTCGTCCAAAGAAGCGAGAAAGGAAGTTCAGTGTTTATTTCCATGTGAGGCACTTATAAGATCTTGTGACAAATTACTATTAGCATTTTAGCATTTTAGTTTTACCTCAGTTTCAGCCTGATTCGGAACATGAAACGAGCTAAAAGTCTTCCACGTCTACACTTGAGGTTTGTTAAAATGACCTTACATGGAGACAAGGACACTTAAGCAAATGGGTTCTGCATTTTCTCTCAGCCATGTTTTAACTGCATGTGAAAGAACAACATTGTGCACAGCTGATGAGGAAAAGGAGCTAAAAGCAAGAGTGTCATGACACCTCAGAGTAAGTAGAGTAAGGAGAGCAATTAAACAATATCGTCAGGGTGATTTTTGCTGTATGCCTGCAAATGATTTAAATGATACATGTCATACAGATGTAGACTATGAGGTATATAGAATGACATGCATGGTCCTTTTATGATTGAATTCTTCCCCCTTTCAATTCCACACACTGAATTCTGTCTTCTTGTATTCTCCCACTCAAACTAAAACTGCCAAATGAGCATCAGTCATGTTTTGTATAGGATCCCGTCACACAAGGGCATGAATTGTAAGCAGATGGAGGGGTTAATTATTCTATAAATTAAATATATTAAATAAGCTACACAAATTGTGAATGCATTTGAAAAAAATGCAATGCTGATTATTTCACTCATGAAATAAAGGGACTTGTTGCATGCATATACTGTACTGGGGCCGGGCAATATATCAATATTATATCGATATTGTGATATGAGACTAGATTTCACCTTAGATTTTGGATATCGTAATATGGCATAAGTGTTGTATTTTCCTGGTTTTAAATTCATTGTATTTATGTATTTATTAGTTTATTTGTAAGGGACAAGTACAGAAACAGTTTTTGACAGTTTCAAAAGCAGTGTCCGATGTACTGTACACATGTATATAAAGAAAGGTTATTTCCAACATCAGTCCCTTGATGCATATTGGCGGCTGCATTACAGTAAAGGGTTGTAATTTTCTGAACTTACCAGACTGTTCTATTATTATATCCACATTACTGATGATTATTTATCAAAAATCTCATTGTGTAAATATTTTGTGAAAGCACTAATAGTCAACCCCACAATATCGTCGCAATATTGATGGATTTGGTCAAAAATATTGTGATATTTCATTTTCTCCATATTGCCCAGCCCTATACTGTATTGTCATTTTTTTTCCTGTATTAACCATACATATTACAAATGACTATTCTCTGCTTTTGAATTGGATACAATAACAAAAAGGAAATTATTCACTTTATGAATGAACACAAATGACAGAAGTTGGAGATGCTCAAAGATGCTGCTGGTATCTTTCTCAATTTCCTTAAGCTCCACAGAAAACTGTCATCAGCTATTATGTTTCTTCTTTCTGTGGTGTGCGTGTGTGTGTCTGTGTGTGTGTGTGTGTGTGTGTGTGTGTGCGTGTGTTAGTCAGCTCACCGGCTTCTTCTCATGCAGACATGGAGGAGGCTGATGTGAACAATGCTCTGCAGACGCTCTGTCCCAATGTGTAAACTTGTGGATTTGCTGTGTGGATTCGCTCCTAACTCCTTATCTCTTGGAGATATTTTAATGAGATTTAGAGATGTCCGTCTCTGTATTCCCACCAAAACATTAAACAGAAGAAATCCTAGACCAGATATTTTTTAAATATTAGCATCTGGATATAATGTTGCTGTCCTGTGCAGATTTGTTGCAAACTGTTTTTTTTTTCCTTTCTGTGTATTTTTTCCCTCCATGCCAGCCTTATTTAAGTGAGCAAAACTCTTGCAGATTAACCATTTCTTCCCTCCTTTCTCACTCCTCTTCTACCATGTCCAGCATCCCTCCCACTCCCTGCCGGAGCCTCTTTCTAACCCAATGAGGCCCCCTACAGGTGCATGCTCACTGATGCTGAACTGAGCAGGTGCATAAAGATGGTGGCCTTTTATTTTGTCATTTGACCCATTTTGCAGTGCTTTGCATACTTCTTCTCCGCATGAGGAGATGACGGTGCTCAGGCACTTTGCAGCCTGGGAAGTAAGTCTGCACAACACGCAGGACGTGATAGACATGTAAATAATACAAGTGTGTAGATTTTAGGTACTAAGTCTAAGATTGTAGAAGAATTATTTTGTTTTGTTTTTTAAAGAAAGCCATCAGTACCCAGTGTTTCACTTCACTATAGTGTCTCAAGAGGATATTTGTTGCCTTGTTTTGTTATAGATATGATGAATTTTACAAAAGAAAAGAAGTAACAGCTGTTCATATTGCTGAGGACGTTTGACTCAAGGTCTTATTTGTTGTGGAGGACAAGTGATTGAGCCGAGACTTTCCTTGGAAAACCTCACTTCAGCTCCATTGTTCACTTTCACTCAAGTGAATTAATCTGCACCATATTTGTCCCCCTATCCTATTGCGCCACACCGTGGAAATACCCAGCATCCACCTCTCTCTCTCTCTCTCTCTCTCTCGACTGTTTATGTCGAGTTTGTTTTCGAGAGCGATATGATTATGCTCTTAAGATCCATAACAATGTCATAAACTGCAATCATGCACTTAAAACAACAGTCAAGTTTGCTGGGATGTCTGTTCATTAAAAAAGGAAGAAAAAAGTCATTAATTTCAGCAGCTATACTGTCATTTTGTTGCAGTAATTTGCAGTGCAGGAATTAGATGAAGCTCAGGTAAACGCTGCATGACGCCAACTATAGACCTCTGCTTCCATCTTGTGGCCGCGCGGCGCAGCACCTCCTCCTCTGCCTCTCCCTCCCTCCATCACTCCCTCTCTCTTTAATATCGGCACTGTGGCGAATCTAATCTGGATCTCCTTTAAGGCAATAAAACCCAGATAGCTTCCTTTAAATGAAAAGCACCGCTTATTACAGCTTTGAAATCCTCGTTTATTTGGCGATGTGTGCGTGATAGAAAAAAAATGATTCATGTCGAGGTTCAAATGGGGCAGGATGACGAAGATCCATGGTGTCCCAAGTGCATATTTCCTCAAGTATTGTATTCCAAGGTATATAATAGTGTTATCCACGCAGGTTGAACTATGCTGCACGCCAAGATGCTTGTTTTAATGTCGCCCTGCTTTATCCCTTCAAGCAGCCAAAAGCAATTTCCGATAAATCTGACCCTGTTGCTGAGCTAGTGGAGGGGTGGTGTCATTTTCTGGTGCGTTAATGACAAAACACGGGTGCAAAGCGAATATTGTTCACCGTAAAAGTTGATCAAAACGGCTTTTACACAGCTGATATTTTTTATTTTTGCTTCGGTTTGGGGGCAAACACAAGAGAGCGCACCTGGATGCACAAATCTTATTTTTTGGGGGGTTGACCTAAAAATGTGTTTTAACTGCAATGCATTTTGGGACAAACAGCCTCAGTAGATTTAGGGGGTTGCTAAAAAAGTATATGTAAAATATACAATAAAATACAAAATAAATCCAGAAATATAAATGCAGAATAAAATAGGATATTTCAAAATACAAGAGCCATTTTCATAATTTCTAGTATTTCCAAGGGAAATCTTGCATGGCGCACTAAACACCTGCCAATATCCTTTTTTTTTTTTGCTCCCATGGAAAAACATCTGCATCCTACAGCATCACTTCCACATCATCGGATTCACCAGAAAATTAAAATGCAAATGGAGGCTTCAACATTTACTTCTTAGATTAATAAATCTTACGATTTGCATATTGCTGCATGAAAAGCGCGTAAAATCCTGGAAATATTTTGTGAAATCCAATCTTTAATTGGTGCAGAATATCCACAGCAGCTCTGTTTTACACCTGATGCGGAAATCCATAAAATGGGGGGCAAACTGTGTCAAATATTTTTTTTTTCATGAGTCTATTTTAGAAGCAGGCCTACGCATAGCAGCGGGACACAAAGCAAACCAGGAAGAACACTGTCTGGTATTAAAAATAGTTTTTGCCCTGTGACGAGCGACTTTTTTTCTTTTTTTTAGGACAGACAATAATCAGCCTTTCACTCTGGAGAACGGGGGAGAGAGGGGAAAGAGAAATGAGAAGGCTGTTGTTGGCATAGCTCTATCAAGGAAGAAGGACTCCCTGTTATCTGTGAATGGGGGCTTCTTTTTTTTGACCAGAATAGATATAGCACGAATGTTTAATTCGTTTTTCTTTCAGAGACAACAATGCTTTATTTGAAAGCTTGATACAATTTGGGGGTTTGTGAGAGATCCTTTTCTCCTTGTCCGAGCCCAGCTGCCCATATGGGATACAACGTGTGCAGCAAAGATCACAATGGCACCAAGTGACAGGCAGGACAAAAAGCCCAAGGATACATCTCCCTGACTCTGAACAGCACCAAGAAACTCTGTCAGTCTCTCTATCTACACTGTCTGCACTGCTGCTGCTCGTTAACATGCACGCCTCTAACATCCAGCAAAAGCAGGCCTGGGCTTTTGTCTCTGTGCTGTGTCGTGTACTGTATTATGCAATGATGGAGTCACAAAACTGCCTCAGCACAGAGGCAGAATCTGAGGCAAGGAGCCACACAATGGTCTACATTTTTCTTGTACTGATGAGGTTTTAAATATTGGTCGTGTAAACCAATTTGTTAAGTTTTATTTAAATAAATTTAAAAACCAGAATGTCAGCTTGAGTTCAGTAAAAATCAAATCACAGCAATTCACTTTATAATCCCCGTCTCACATCACATTTCTCTGTGGTATAAAAGCGATAATTGGCACGCCATAAGCAACGCTGCGTATTTCTCCTTTCTCCACAAATGCATCAAAAACGAAAACTATAAACAAACTGCTGATTTATTTGACCTACAAGCTCAACCAGTGGTGAAACACAAAACCTTTTCTGTCCGGGACAAATTGAGTCTGTGTCGCCCACAAAAGCAGTAGCCCCTTGAGACTCAATTCTGTAAATAATTAGCAAATCTGCCCAATTTGCCTGTTTGTTCAGTGATGATAGGGGCGACTCTAACATCTGTTGTGGGATTTTTGTCCCGGGACAAACACGATGCATGGATTTTTTTTTTCTCTCTACTAGGTTATCATATTTACCCAAGATATTGACTGGAGTCTGATAATCCGCAGTGCGCTATACGGATCACTGGGGAGCCATTGGTGCTTGTTTTGGTTCCACGTTGAAGAAGATGGTGACTAATAGAGCAACGTATGCGGAATATCATTGCTAACACGTTATATGATGATATGAAAAATAACTTTATTAGGCGGTTAAAGCCCCTGTTAGCCGTGCGTATTTTAGCTGACCGTTGGCCGTGGTTAAACAAAGAAGACTGGTGACTCATTGATTATTCCTGCTCTATTTGCAGTTTAGCGCTTAACAAGATAACAAAACATTTATTGCATTAAACGATTTTCCCCCCACAGTCTACCACTTTACACCCAGTGCCGGGAGTGGTTGGGGATGCTGACAAAAAGGAGAGCTTTTGACTCAAAAGCTTCTTATGTGGAGAAGCCCTCTTATATTAAGTGAGTGGATTTTCGACCCATTTCACAAGTGACTTTAGGCTCTTTATTAGTGAGGTGTTCGGATTGAGAAAAAATATTCTCCGGATTAAATTTGCCTAAAAAAGAAAGGAGTGAAGTGCGCAGGAGATTTATTCCCAGAGTCAAGCTCCATTCTGTGCCACAATATAGTGTTTAGCTCCTTTCATTGTGATGCTTAGCGATGTCTTTTCAGAAATGTTTCAGAGAAATCGAATAGGACAGTTATATAAACCAAACCCTTATTTCAGAAACACAGCATTTTATTTTAAAATCCTTATATAAAAAAATGTGTGGGATATTTAGCCATCACCGCGCGGCTACACTGTTATTTACATAATGTGATCTGACACGGTAGTCATAACGTTTTGCCCAAAATCACTCCCTCATTGTTTTTAAAATGTGTCAATATATAGGAGGCCGATCTTCAGCTTTATACGCTCCCGAAAACTCTATAGGTTGCAAACATTTGCCACAAAATATTTACAGGAAATAAAAACAAAAGGAAAAATAGCTGCAAAGTTGCCAGTGTTTATTCATGGCCATAAATATTTTTTTCGGTCCATAAAAGAAGCAAGAAATTAAAATTTCTATAATTATAAAGTGGTTCGTACGTGCTGATAATAACACGAAGGGACAAAAGAAAAAAAAAGGATAGGAAAACATCTCTACAACCAACACACAACATACTTTACAAAAAAATGTTCACAAGAAGAGCATTGACATTCTTAATAAAATCTATAAGGGAGAGGTTCGGACCCAGTTCTCTTAACGAAAACATGTAAACACGGCGCACACATGAGCCCCGAATAAAAATGGTAGTATATATATGAGTCAAAGCTGCAAAAATGAAAAGTCTTTTGTTTTTTGTGTTTTATTTTTTTTCTTTGCTTTGTGGTGAAACTCCCTATCGTGCCTCCAAGACAAGTCTCTATAATTTTCTCTCACCAAGTCCACTGTTGCGTTTGCACCAAGTGATGTGCTGGGAACTGTGGCGTGGCCGCGGCGCTGTACTGCGCGTTATACTGCATGTGTTGGAGTGACTGGGCACTATAAGCCGAGAAGGGGATCCCGGCCTGAAAAGTGGCCGCCAAGTCCTGAGCTTTAAGAGTGTGACAAGGCTTTCCATCCCTGACTAAGACGGGCACGGCCACCCGCCTGGGAGAAGGGAGATGGGTCACTTCCATACCTTTCTCGGCCCGGGCTCTCTTCATCTTATACCGGTGGTTCTGGAACCAGATCTTCACCTGGGTCGGGGTGAGGCGGATCAGGCTGGCCAGGTGCTCCCTCTCCGGGGCGGACAGGTACCTCTGCTGCCTGAAGCGGCGCTCCAGCTCGTAGGTTTGCGCCTTGGAAAACAACACCCTCCTTTTCCGCTTCTTGCCGGAGTCGCTGCCGCCGCTGCTGGAAGTTTCCTTGTCGTTGTCCGGCGATTCGTCGTCCGCGGACGGCTCCGGGGACTTGGCCGAGTCCTGAGAGCTGGC
>JAOVVB010173646.1:0-7500 GCA_028570985.1 Heterobranchus longifilis | reverse complement strand
CTATGATAAATGTACAGAGTGACAAGACCGATTTCCTCCCTCTATGATTAAAAGCCTATATATGATATGCAGGTAAAGCGGGTCCGGTTTATTTATTATGGGGGCTAAGCCATGGCCCGGGGAGACTTGGCTTCAGGGTAGAAATCATTTTGGAGCCCGTTTGGTTTTTTTCTTCCTTTTTACAGAAATCCAGCCACCTTTCCCTCGCGGGCAAAGGTCTTTATTCGTCTCCTTTCCTCTAATGATTAAACATGTCACGGCGAGATTATAGCAGTGCGCACATGCCCCGAGGAGATGCCTTCATTTGTTAAACCACCAGTTTATTTGTAACGGTGAATTTCATGCCACGCTGTGCCATTCGCCTTAATCTTTTTCTCCGTGTAAGACGAATTGCTAAAAAGCGGTTTATTATTTTTTAATCACTTCCCATTGCAGTATCGCACTGACATTGGGCAGGAAGGAGGGAGAAATTGCTTGAGTCTCTGGGACTTCTATAGATAAATCAAAAAGGGGGGACAACTATTGTTTGCAAATGTGTAGAACATTTGTTAGGAATAAATAAACACATAAATAAATAAATCACCCTCTCCGGGAGAACCTGCTCTGCCCCGCTGTAGATGGCACAAGTACAGACAACTTGTCCTCCTTGTTAGGCAGCCTGTGTGTGAGTGCAGTAATAACATTAACAGCTGTTGACATCTGTAGAGCTCTAGCGGTCTCTACCGGTAAATTTAAGAAACAACAGGGGGTGCTCATTGTGTGCACCCAATTAGACAACTTCTATTAGCCAAGACTGTTACGAATAGTGGAATCACATATGTTATAAGGAATATTGAGCATTTCCATCCTACATTAAGAAACATAGATGTTGTCCAGTAAACTGAGTGTGTAATGGAAGCTGTGCATTGTCTATAATGCGGGATTTTTGTGTGTTGGCTGTTGCAGGAGAATCTTCTGAAAACATGTTCTCAGATCAAACTTAGTTTACAATTCTTCTTTTATATATTCCTATAGGGGCGCATCTAGAGAAATATTCATGGGGTTGCAAGAGGGTGGTATGGATACTTGGATGGCTGGCAGAAAATAGGCCGATATGCTGATTTAATCTTAAATATTCACATATATCAATATTTGTTTGGGAAATCCCCCAAATGAAGATGATTTAACTAAAAAAACATTACATTATTATGGCACACGGGTAAATGATTGAATAGAAATACCAAAATATGTAATTAGAAATAAAATAAAAAATATTTTATTTCCAAACCTTGACATTTTTTTTTTCCAAAGTCAACACTTCCTCTTAATTTTTAAGTGTCTCCTACAAGATTCAGAGTGACCTACATGTAACATTGGATGTTGTGTAAAGTTTGAGTGCTCTTTGAAATTATATATATAAATCTAAATTAGATTGTCCAAAATTGGAGTGGCAAGGCATTTTTTAAGGGTGGCAGCTGGCACCCTATGCCACCCTGGGACATCCGCCCCTGTGACATTAATTGAGCTCGGACATGAAGGTGCAGGCCACGCGCACAACGATAATGTCCAAGCAGCCCACGTGAGTGCGTAATGATCACCAACTACTGTAGACTGAAAACGCACAGGCCTACACTCTGAATAAGCACCCTATTTTAAACACAGATAAATAAATTAAAAATAAGATCAGGGCCATTCTACATTCAAGGACTAAGATGCGCGCTGATGCGCATAAAATAGCAGCCAAACAAAATAAGCATTAGGCTGTAAAAAAGAGAAAATACTGTATGCAAACTGACAGTGCGCTTACCTAGACTGGATGGGGGCTGAATATGTTGCCAGCGTTAAGACAGCGCGCAGAGTTAATGAAATATCTCCAAATGGGAGTCAGGAGTGCGTGCAGAGATAAGCCTGATGTGGTTTATATACCCAGAAAGCAAGTGCTCCTCTTCTCATATTGTCCAAGAGCGTTTGCATAGCTGGCCAAGTGGCTCTGCTCTTGCTGACTGGCTAACATTGCGTGGTGTTTGTTTTCCCCCTTGCTATGACGTGAGACAAAATATTGGCCATATGTTCATCGGCAATAAATTGGTCTTGAGCGCAAACACAGCTCCCTGCGGACGGTGCTTTTAACCCCGCGCAGATAGTTTTCTCTCTTTAGGATGTTTTGGGGGACACGCAACTATCTGCTGTATAACTGTCGGTGAGTGATAATGTTACAACAGCCTGTTTAAGAGATAATTGTACGCCATTGGAAGAGGCTGCCGGTTGATCTTTATACCGCCACCTATTATTCCTCACACAGGGCTCTCTAATAAATCGCTTGGTAACCAAGAAGCAGCGCTGTCCAAAGAGCAGATGTGGCATGTTATCCACGCCACAGTTGCGTTTACATTAGATACCCTGATACAATGATTGATAACCAAGGTCACAATGATTCGAGACCCGGGCATCTCCCACGAGGCAGACTGCTAACACATAATGTTTGCTACATAGATCCGCATGTGTCAACGCTGGAAACTAACTGTGTGAGCTCAGGCCACAAGAGAAAATGGCATTAATGCATAGGCAGAGTCAGGTATTAACTGTTAGAAATTCCAAAATCTCTGCGCACAAGTAGGATATAGGGGCAAAACCCCCACAAATAATACAAATATCAATAATAACAATAATTCAGGTTGCATATATTCATGTATTCATATGCAGTTATCTACATGGATCTGTCTTAAAACCACATGCACAAAAAATAAAATGTATTATTATTATTATTATTATTATTATTATTATTATTATTATTATATGTCTGAAATCCACAGACACAAAAACAAAATACAAAATATATGACATGTCTGCTTTAGGATACTATAACGTCTATGTAATACACTTCTACACATTGTGTAAAATCTAGAATTAGAAAACAAATCACATGTTGACTAAAAACTATATGCAATGTATACTTGAATCATGTACTACTTATTAGTAGTACTAATTAATTACTACTACTAATTAATAAATGGATGCTATTAAATTCAACATTTCTACAAGATAAAATCAGTGCATAGTAATACTGACCAGGACTCCATGAGAGACATTGTATCTCAATGGGACATTCTGGTTAAAAAAGTGATACATATATAAATAAATATAAGTAAATCAGTGTATATTGTGTGACATAAGAGGCTACAGGTTTAAGGAGACATGGGTGAACATGTGTTTGTGGAGTGTAAAAAAATACAATTTCTTCTTTTTCCACTTCTGATTTTCCACTAACACAACTGGTTGAACACAAAATAATATATAGTTTTCTATTGTATAGTATTTTGAAGTGTCTTGATTCTCTCTACTACATTTATATACACCTGTTGCACACGTACACTGGCAACATTTCCATGTATAGAAAACACCCTCTCCTGTATCAAAGGTTGTGAGAATATCTGGCTGGTGTAAAGATGATGACAGTAATTGTTGAGGAAGAAAGCAATATGAAGCAAACACCAGTTGTGCTATTATGACACCTTAGGGGGGTTGGGGGGGGTGGATAACTTAAATCAAGACAATGATTTTATTGTGGGCAGTCTGGAATCCATGCATGATAATAATGGTGTTGCCTAGTAGTGCAGGAGCGACCATCAATCAATAGCGAATACATTACTGATGGGTTTTGTGCAGGGCCACTTTGCTGATGAAAGACAGAGATTATCCTCGCTGCCATCGCTGTGTTCAAGAGTATCGCTAAGACGCTAAGAATACAAATAAATAAATTGGCCTCATACCTCGTTTGAAATTCCACATTAAGGCAAAGTAGTTAGTTAGGGTTGGAATGTATTCATGAGGTGCAGACGAATGAGAAAAAGCTTTCCACTCAGCCGCTTCTGTGAATACCCTTGTGCTGTTTGCCACAAGTGCTCTGGGTGCTAAATACAAGGTCTCCTGAAAAAGGATGGGTAAGATAGGCCCTGCCGGTCAAGCTATTATCAATCCCTGGCCTAAAGCTTGATGACTAAGATACTTCAGATGTAGTTAACGTCTGCGTAAGGACACTGATGGCACGGCATTCTGAAATCAATCAGTTCAAGTTTTAATGTATCGACCACTCGAGAACGAAGAGAGGGAGAGCTTCTCGACACACAAATGCCACGGAGACTGGGTTGATTTTCACGGAAGATACACTTTAAAAAAAAAAAAAAAAAGTTTGATTAAACCTAAGGGCTCACTTGTACCAGTTGAGACTCCATACATGATGATAGCCAGTCCTATCAGCGTGAAAGGCTTAGCAATTTTTCTTCACAAATACATGCACTTAGAGAGGTTTAGCATTTGATCACTAAGCCCTTAGTGTTAAAGCGGTGAATGGGTGTTGTTAGCCCTTCAAGATATGTGAAGCAAAGTAGAGGAGATGAGTTGTTTTCCAACAAAGTGCCCAATTCTGCACACCAGGGAATATTACCATTTCTTAAATGACAACAGTGCATTGTGAATTTGAGGAGCTCTGGAGTGTAGGGCGATCGGCCTTAACATTTTTGCCCTGCTATGTTACCTACTGGAGAGGAAGAGAAGAGCGGGAACAAATAATGTGAATGTGGTGAGCTGTGTCAAAGTGTTAGCTGCAGTGAGAAAAAAAAAAAATTCCTTTATAGAGCACTCCTGAAATGTCTGGTATTTCCATCAAAATATCAGATTTATGAGTTGCATGGAAGGTTTTTGTGAGCATTACTTGACATGAATAACTTTAGGCTTGAATACCTTCTTTTCCCGTGCTAAGCATCTGGTGCAAGGCCAGTGCTTGGCCTTGGAGAGCCATATAGCTGTTTATAAACCGTGCTGCTGAGGCGAAGGGCCAAAAACATAGTACTTAGCGGACACATTCTGTAAGCATTTTAGACCCTGTGGCATGTGGGTACAAAACAAAGGCCCTGGTCAAGGTCAGATGCTTGAAAAGCTGCGAGCTTCAAATAATAATGAAAAGGTGACCTCATCAAACTTTTCACTTAACTATATGTCGACTGAGTCAGGTACCATCAGAAAAGGCAGTGGATGTGGATGTTGTAGCCACAGATGTGAGTGCAGGAACTTCTCCCTCACACATGAGAACGGTACATTTCTGCAAACTAATTGTAAAGCCAATCGGCAGAATAAATGTTGACATACGTTTCTGCAAACCACGGATATGTTACTGTGTAGGTGAAGACTCTCAGTGCTAAACCCAAAATCCAATGAGCATGTTCCAAAAGAAAGGTGAAAAAGTAACACGTCTCAAATTTAAAGTTGAGGAGGACAAAATACTCACATCTTTCTTAAGAGATACATTATTATGAACTCCTCCACCATCCTGTTTGTTGTTGTCAGAAACTTTTTTGACTCTTTTTCCCTCTGATGGATATATTGCTGAACAGCTATTGCCAGCCTAAAGGACGCATGGAAATATGTGATGGTTACATGCATAAACGGAGCATAAATGAGCCTTATCGCGTTTCGGCACAGAGCCTTCATCAGAGCGTAGAAGGATATGTCACATTTGTACGTTTCATATGTAGCAGATTTCAACGTGATCTCATGAGAAAGTGTATACCGGAAAATCGCCAGGATGCTGTGACACTGCGCCTACTTGGGGCATCAGAAAGGTGTCTTGGGTGCGTCGGTATTGTCTGGAGACAAAAGGCTAAAAAACCACAAAAAAGTCAACAGGCTGAGATAAATGCAAAAAAAAGTCTTTTTAATCAAGTTATCATTGTATAGTGCAAAAACAAAGATAAAGGGTGGACAAAAACAGCAGCATTAGTGCGACTGACGTGTGCTTCACAGAACACATATAGACAAACACAGATACCAGGTGAGACCAATCAATCAGCAGGTGCTACTATAAAACTTATACCAGTAAATAGCACGCCACCACACTTTCAGGACCCCTTGATTACACCAAACTATGGCGCTTCACTACGGTCGCAGTTTTGAGAATTCAAACGAAACTTACGTTTAGGCAACAAAACGAGGCGGTTAAGTTTAGCCACATTGTGGTTAAAATAAGGACGTTTGTTACGTAAATTGTTACATAAACAACAAAAATCAACAGTCAAGTTAACATAACTCGTTTTTCCGGACCTCTCGTTGAAAAATAAATGGTTTTGTTGGTCTCGCCTGTGGTCTCACGCCATCCACCGCCCCCTTTGCCTGACATGTTATGAGGGCATTATATCGCTGTGAGGCTGTTTTCATTTTTTTTCTTCACCTCTTTCTTCAGTTATATGAAAGGAGCATCTTATAAAATCACTGTAAACAGATTCTGCATATGAAACAGTTGTTCGTAAAAAAAAAAAGAAAAAAAAAGCCCGGACTATAGCCGTTGGGTTGTGAGATTGAGGTCTGAGTACTAAGCAAGAAGATGACCTGACAGGATCAGTTCCTGGACAATAGCCATCGTCCAAGGTGAAAGCAGACGAGTGCTATCTAATCACAGTTATGACCACTTCAACAGTAAAGCCGCTTTCTCCGTTGGAGAGGTCTTTGAAATGGGTGGAGAACCAAATCATGTGGTAAATAAAACCTAGAAGTGAAGAGTAGCACGTCGTAAAAAAAAAAAATTAAAAAAAATGGAAGGGCTGCAACAGTCTCTCAAGGTAGCCAGCCAGTGTTCATCTGCAGAAGAGTATTGATTCCAAAGTCTTTACAAAGAGAGAACTCAAGAAATGCAGAGAGTAGTTGGAATTGCTTTAGTCTTTCAAGACCTCTTCCATCTTTTGAAACAATAAATGGTAGCATGAGTCAGGGACAGATCATTGCAAGAGGCGAGCTCGTCCTTGCCTTCGCTCCAGCTGCACAGAGCAGCATCGGAGCAAAGATTTCAAAAGCTTTGCAAGGATATCGACTGTTACCTTCAGCTGTAGGTCTATAGTGAAGTAGGGAAGAATATAACTCTCGTATTTGAATAGTAGTGCATGGACAAAACATGTTGAAGTAGAAGAGGAATGTCTCAAGGCCATTTTTATTTATTTATTTATTTTACAAATGTATCTTGCAGAAAAATAGATAGTGTATGTAAGATCCCTCTGGCAGACTATATTCAGGAAACCTTACCAGGAGGACAAAATGATTATTGTATATTTTTTAAAGTTGTGTATTAGTCCTTTCTTTAGACACTCTGCAGACAGTAATCTCAACACACATACGTTCTTCAAAGAGAAATAAAAAGCAGGAATTTTCACTGCACAGTAGATTGCGACACTTTACCTTGAGAGTACATGACAGAGGAAGTGCAGAGGACGAGGGTATATGCACACTTTGACTCTGCTTTCTCTCCAGCACAGTGAGCTACTTCAATGTAGCACTGAGGTTGCATCCAAAATCTTTACCATGTAGGGGTTTGGTTAAAGCCTCGCTTTACTCGCCCAAGATTCACCGCAGAATGTATAGTATTTACTCGCGGGCCTCGGAAATTCATGGGAAAGCCGGTCGGCGGTTGTGCTAACTTGGGCTAATGCTAGTGCTAACTTGGTTCATAGTAAAGTACAATCGATAGCTGGAATCAAG
>JAOVVB010173645.1:0-40835 GCA_028570985.1 Heterobranchus longifilis | reverse complement strand
AGTGGTGCTTTTGCATGATTCTTTGTGGAGAAACTCAGTTTTACAGATTAAATCAACTAATCGATTAGTCGACTAAGGATTTCTTTAGTCGTGGACAGCCCTACAAATGTCACAGTGAGTCTTCTTGTGTGTGGTGTGTTAAATATTATTTCTTATGGCATAATGAATGAGGTTGGTGTCACAGTAATAACTCGGGTGGCAGGAGCAGTTACAGATATTCCTGTGAAAGCCAACCTGAGGAGTCTGTCTGGAAAGTGACTGTCGTCTGGCTCATTGTGCAGCTTTTGTTTATTCAGTTCAACGCTAATTGAGTCACTGAAGCTTTGCTATTTCACCTGAAATAACTGTGGCTTGTTAAATTTCCCAATGGCAAAAATAGCAAGTTCTCGCAACAACCTTTTATGCGGCTGATCTGCTGACGTGCCCCATTTCTCACCGGGTCCGTGTGGATTTTTAATGTGAATTATTCATGAAATGCTGACACAAGAAGGAATTCAGCAAATAAAGATTTATTGTTGCGTTGTTTAAAAATCAACATAATCTTTTTAATTTCTGTATTTCAGGCGGTGCTGTGGAGATACAAGTTCTCCCAACTCAAAGGATCGTCTGATGACGGAAAAAGCAAGATCAAGTTTTTATTCCAAAATCAAGACTCCAAATCTATTGAGGCGAAGGTAATTCACTCCGAGAGAGATTTAATTCTGCGGGTCAAAGAAAAGACTTTCAGAACAACAAGGTTATGAATTACTCGCGTGTGACTTGAGTATCGATTTGTTTTTTTCTCTCTCTTTCAGGAGTTGGAGTTCTCAAACCTCTTCGCCGTTCTTCATTGTATTCACGCTTTTTTTGCTGCCAAAGTCGCTTGTCTGGACCCGATGTTTGTGGAAAGCCAAGGCACCGCGACCACCACCGGGTTTCCTTCTCTCACCAGTATCTCGTGTAATTCACAGACTCCTAAACTCAAATACGCCACCTGACAGGCGCTGCTCTCCCCAGGCCCCTTCTGAAAGGATGCTGCACTGAAAGTCGCCACCGTGTCGTAAAGCGGTGGACGCTCTGAACTTCAGATACAGCGGTGGAATAAAAAAAAAAGACCTCTTTTGTGAGTGAAATACTTGATATCTTGGAAGAAGTTTCAGATTTCTGGACCTAAACATGAACCTCTGTGGACACAGAATGTGTGATTCAAAAAAAAAAAAAAAAAAGAAGTTTTTAAGTGAATTTGTCCTTCTCTTGATCCTCAGACATCCACACGTCACAAAGAAACATGCAGTTGTTTTCCCAGGGTAGTCTGCTTTTCTATGTAATTGTATTCAAGATTTTGAGAGTTCATTCAAACAAATCCGATTTTAGCCTTTTTGTTCCACATCACTTGAACTTCTGCGAGGATTTGTCTGGACACTGGATACGATGACGCCTTCTCTATTTCCATTTATTTGTGTTCTTGAGATAAAAAAAAAAAAACGTTTACCTACATTCATAAATTAGAAGTCAAATTAAATTTCCACTGGAGTGTAATTAGAGTCCAACTAAAAGCTACATGACAACATGAATCTGGATTTTGACTAAACTTAATTACACAGAAGTTTTCTGGCAGCTTTGGATGAAATGAACGCTTTAGATGTATTTGTGTACGAATATACTGAGTAACCTCATTTATTTTCCTCTGTTTATGACGTATACCCACAGGTCAGGATGTGACTATTTCCTGGATTACGGGATAGAAAGTCTGTATGAAGATGTGGATGAAAGAATGACACAACCATAATCTGACAATACGTGATTAGAAAATAATGTTCCATAATGTTTATAGCATTTTCCCCCCCAAACTTGATTATGTAAATAAACACTGACATTCAAATGAACTCAAAGAATTATGAATTATGGCGATTACTTGAGGGATTATTTGTAGGGATTATGGCATTTGTTAATTTGATGTGCACCAGGTAGATGGCTCATAACCTCGTGCTCTCTCCAGCATTTACTCTACGGACCAATTCAGAGGAATAAAATCAGCTATGGTGCATTTTTGGAATTTATTTTTTTCTTGTAAATATGTCAACTTTTCATCGATAATGAGCAAACACACAGCGAGGAGAACAGAAATATGTAGCGCCGAATATGTGGCCTCCGAACGTTTGAGAGGCCCTTTAAACTTCAGTCTGTATTAATGTGTTTATAAATGCAGCAGAGACAATTAACTATCATATTCATAAGAGTTCAGGTCAATTAGTGCAATTAATCATGCTCTTACCTTCCATTGACAAAGAGAGTCCAAACAGAAGAGGCCCCTGGGTAAGTAAACTCTGGAGGACAGCAGATTAAATGGGGTCAGTGAAGTGTCTGACAGAGACTAATGGTGGTGCAGTCTATGCAAAGAAAGTCCGAGTGATGCGTCTGTGCTTTAAAATCATCTCTGCATATACCCTTATAACACCGGATCTAGAGAGTGAGGTTTATTTTATTTTTTGCAGATGTTTTATTAACAAATATACTGTGTAATAAATGAATAAATAAGACCTTTTATAACATGGCTCACTTGTGGTGCGTTTAATTTTTCATGTATGGGTGTTTTTAAAGTCTTTTTAAAATAAAATTACATTTTCAAGCACATTCATACAGAAGCGTGTTGCATTCACTTGATAACAAAAATCTGCCATTTTTTTTCTGAATTAATGACAAAAGTTTTCATGAAAAAAATTAATTCTGCCCTGTTTTTCTGAATTAATGAGATATGTTTTCATGAAAAAAAATGTGCTCTGTTTTTCTGAATTGATGAGATACGTTTTCATGGGAAAAAAATCAATTCTGCTCTGTTTTTCTGAATTAATGAGAGTTGTAGATTTGGTGAAACTGACAGTGATGGAAGGAGTCTCCGATCCTCTACACACTGTAGAAATACTCCACACTGTTTGTACTTGTAACAAATGTTGCATGTTTTGCATGGTATGAAAACGGATGTTGATTTCAAATAGTGGTATTTTTAAAGAGACTACACTAAAGATGAGTCATATGTAAAATGATTAAAGACAAATAAGTGACCAACCTAATAAAATGTTTACAGCAGATGTGGGATCTTACCTTTAAGCAGTACTTTTAATTGGTGATGTCACAGTTATAGTATATTATACTATTGGATTGCATATTAGCCTACAGTAATTGGAGTATATATAAGCAGAATTCTAACTGTGATTTTATACATGGTGTTATAGTAAAGAAATGCTGAAAAAAATGCCCCTGTTTTTGTTATACTATTAGCTTAAATATTATATTATATCATGAAACATAAGTACACTTTGCTGATAATATTTGCATACATTTATCTTTTTATTTTTATTTTTTAATGCACAACTTTTACTAAGTACCTCAAAATTGTACTTGAGTAAACGTAGCACAGTCAGTCACATTCTATTGTATTTCTAGGGACAAATATCCATTTAAATGCTGCAAATAGGATAGATAGAAATACTGATGTATGTCCTATTGTGCAGTTAATTTAAATGTAACGTTATGGACATGTGTTTGCATATTTCAAATTTTACAGACAGTAAAACATTATCCCAAAACATCATGTGTGGCCAATATTGTAAACTAATCAGGAGACTCAATGTGATTGCTGGGTTTAGCATCTTGTAACATTAGCTTTGATTATTTTCTTGTCGCAATATAAGTAATATTTAAACGGAAAGTAGCCTAGCTAGTCAATAAACTAGCTAGATATCTCAGCTGCAGCCTCAACAAAATGATATCTTAAAATAAGGTAATATCACTCAGAAAGTGGGTATTTACGCCCTCTGGCGGCCACGGTCAGTAACTGCAACTGCAAGTAAAACTAAACGAATTGCATACAAGCAATACTTCCGGTTACATCCTACAAAATAAAATTTAGAAAATACATTTGTACGCCCTCTAGTTAGTAACTACAACTACATTATTATAAAGTTAAATATGCTTCCGGTCAGCAATAAATAAATAAAAAAGTGTCGTTTAAAAGAAAGTGTCTTACCGACAGTATTAGAACACGCTTTTGTCTGATTTCATGGTTGTAACTTGATGGAGATGGAAACATATTAAGCCTTCTTCCACGACTAACCAAAAGTGTGAGACATTCATTTTGGAGGCTTTCCTTACCTGAGGGATTTACTGTAGGCACTTAGTGGACCACAACAACGTGATGATCGCTGGGTTTAGCAGAGCTAGCGAGCTTCTTACATTAGCTCTCATTAGACTCTTAGCAGTCAGTAAACAAGCTAACCTCGTCGCTAGTTTGTACAACAACATCTATCTGTAATTTTAGATAACAGTGTGGTAAAAGCCGAGTTACATGCAGTGAAAAGTCGAAATGTAATTATTTTATTTTGTAGGATGTAACCGGAAGTATTGCTTATATAAGTTTGTGCATTTTATTTTGTAGGATGTAGCAGGAAGTATTGCTTATGCAATTCGTGTAGTTTTACTTGCAGTTGCAGTTACTGACCGTGGCCACCAGATGGCATACAAACCCACTTTCTGAATGATGTTACCTTATTTCAAATATATTTTTGCTGAGGCTGTAGCTGAGATATCTAGCTGATTTATCGACTAGCTAGGCTACTTCCATTTAAATATTATGACAAGAAAATAATCAGAGCTAATGTTAGAAGATGCTAAACCCAGGCCAATAATCACAGCAAGTCTCCTGATTAGCTGAAGATAACAAAAGCCTCCAAAATGACTCCACTTTTGATTAGTAGAAGAAGAATGTTTAATCTATGGTTACATCCAGACTGTATATAAATAGTTACATTTCTATGGTTACATATATCCATGATCTATATAGTCTATGGTTACATCCTACAAATTAACGTTTAATAAAGCGGCCACGGGCAGTAACTACAACTGCATATGAAGTTAGAGGAACTGCATACAAGCCATACTTAGTTTTATAAAAAAAGACAGGAGTGCTGTTGAATGTTTTACCAATAGTATTACAAACCAAAATAGGTGCACATGTGCTATTCTAATGGACTAATATTCCCTGAAAGCCAGACTTTATGCTGTTCAATAATTTAAATAGAATAGAAATAGGCGTACTACACCCAATAAATCTTAATAATTTTTATTTTCATGATTTTACAAATATGATACTTCTGCAATTCAACTTTAACTATGCAACACAATGGCATTATGGTCTGTTAAACTCCTGAGGGACGTCTGTGACTCCAGGGAGCTGTGAATCCTGTAGACCAAGGGCCTTATTTGGGCTTTTATTTTTTCTTAGTGTCCTCCTGTGAGTGTTTGAAACAAGAGTTAATATCTAGCGTTACATTTATGATCACCTCAGGGCCTGCTGGGTTTCTTTGTCTGCAGGATTCACTGGCAGCTTAAAACACAAGATTTTTCACCACTGACGTAATGACGGCTACTGTCAGGAGGGTCCATGTTTCCAATGTTTCAGACCCAATAACATTTAAATACATCATACATGCAATATAGGTACTCAAAAAGCATATTTAGTGCTGTGAGGAGAATCCGGGAAACCTCTACGAAAAAAATGTTTACAGGAAGCATGTAAAGTCAATATCCTCACTCAGACCAGGATATTTTAACACATCCAGTCGTTGAGTTTCTGTATCCTGTCTTCACATACGCCTCGATTCAAGAAATTCTTAGTCGACTAACGCTCACACGATTTCGTCGACTGATCGATGAGTTGATTTAATCGACAGATCTGTTAAACTGAGTTTCTCCACAAAGAATCATGTAAAAGCACCACTTTAAATCTTGTGTTTACCAGAGATGTGCTCATACATTTTCTGGAAATAAGTCATTCAGCATGAAAAAAAGCATAAAAAATGACTAATGGACTAAAGAAAACTTAGTCGACTAATCTGTAATTTTGGTCTTGGTCAACTAAGATTTCTTTAGTCTGTTTTTTTATTTTTATCTTAGTCAATTAGTCGACTAAGACCAAAACCACCACTTAGTCGACTAAAAGGGGGGCAGCTTTACCATCTTCTCAAAAGATTAAAAAAAAGGGACAGACAGATGCAGACGCTGAGTTTCACTTTGTATAACGTGCCAACGTTGTGGACATGAACTCTTATGTTACATACTTATAGTAAGCATTATATATAGCACACAGAACCCAGGCTGTCAATCTATACAGCAGTGAGGTCATTATGGCAGAGGACGTGGGACAACTTTCATATTTCCAATTTCATCTGACTTTACTTTGTACAAAACAACCAGCTGGATGACTTTCATCATCGAGTACATCAAAAACAAACGGTTACATATAGGATTTAAACAAGCTCAACATCATGAGTATCTGGACTACAGATATCATGAAGTAGGGCTGGAAATAACTGGGCTTAATCACTTTGATCATTGCTTCATCTGCTGATTATTTTCTCAATTAATCTGTGAAGATTATAAAACAACAAAAAATCCAAACAACATTCAAAAACCCAACAATATTCTATTTATAAATACATAAAACAGAGAAAAGCATAAACTTCTCAAGCTGTGGAAGCTGCCTGCATCACGTTTGTCATTTTGACTTGAAAAATAACAGATTAATTATCAAAATAGTTGCATAATAATTAATTTTCTGTCAATTAATCGACTATGCAGAATGCAAATAAACCTGGAAGAGTCATTTGTTAATAGAACTGTCCTGTGTATCCTGGTAGAATTGAATGTTTAACATTAAGTTCTTCAAAGATCCAGAACGATGACGTGACATCGTCCCCGTCCGTCCGTAGTGGAACAACTGAACGACTGCGGTATATCACAAGGGTTCCTGTTATTATGGCTCTGCCCCATTCCACACATTCCATCACGCCACCAAAAATGAAGCCACAGGTCATTAAACGTCCCGGTCTCTACTGCACATGCCTGAAGATCACCACAGTTTCTTATAGTACTTTTCAAAGTTTATTGGTCAAATATTGGTTATACAAGTACATGTAGTGAAACTCGTGACCTCCAGTTCCTTTAATTGCACCATAACATACATATAAAATACAACAGAAAGAATAGATAGACTACAGTACAGTAGCCTAATAACAAAGAGTTCAAGAGATGTGAATTATGTTGCATTGATACAGTGGGTCAATGAGTTATCACAAACAAAGACTGTTTATTTGTGCTACAATCAATGTCAATGTAGTAAATGTTAAAGTGTGTCGCTGATGTAACGGTCAGAGCTCCACGTGGCGATACGGACTGAAAAAAGGTATTAAATTTGACTTAAAGATTCCTGCATATAACCTAATCTTATTTTCCATCACATTTCAAAAGCTCTCATTGAGTCAGGAATCACACCAGTCCAATGAGTCATTTTACTGTTAGTTAAATAACATAAAACTCATTTACAATTTACAATTGTTCTGTTATAGACTGCCCCCAAAATAAAAAGTTATATTCTAAGTGACATTAGATGACGTACTATTGTTTTGTTTTTTTATCTCAGCATGATTTTCTATCATGGGATTTCATTCTACTAGACTAGAGCTCAACAGTATTTATGGTTATCCAGCAAACCGAACTATAATGGAGTTCTGTGGCAATTTACACATACTTTATCAAAGAAAAGCATTTACCAGCACTGGAATAGTTTTGACATTTCAAAAGTAAAGCTGACTTGCATGTATGTCTCGAAAGTAAACAGCTGCCATGTTTTTTCTTTGAGAAGTTGTAACGCTGAAGTTTCAGATGAGTTGAACCAACGCCAAAAACACACCAAGCGCTGACGAAGTGCGGTTGCGGCGGCCGACTGATTCTGCGACGAAATGCGGCAAAACTTAACTTGAGTTGAGGATAGCTGAACTTTTATTTGTGAATTGCAGCCGGAGTAAACAGAGTTCTGTGTTGACTTATTTTACAAAGAACCTCTTCCCACCTAAAACACACAAACACACGAACACACCTCCCGGCCGCAGAAAGATTTATTTATTTCGGCGAGCAGCACTTTGCCGCTGCTTGGTGCGTGTTTGGCATAAACATGTGCAGATATCCATCTCTGTAAATCCACTTCCTCATCAACAGAATACCAAGGGTGGCACAAAGAGGAGCATAACTCCTGAAACGTTCCACACCCTTGAAAGACGAGTTTATCCACATGGTGGAAGGAGTGGTTGTGTGAGTCCAGGTCGGTGAGAGGACGAAGCTGCCAGCTGTGTATCTGTGCTCAGTAATACCATGTCACATAAGCATTATTGGAGTTTCTTTTCTTCACACAAGTAAAAATAAAAATATGGAAAGCGCTTCCTATCAGTAAAAAAAAAAAAAGTTCCACTTTACAGTATGATATCATTTGGTAATAACTATCTCTAAACACCATATAAAACTTACATATTTGTGTATCGACTAAGAGATCTTTGTCTGAGCTTCACAAACCACCTAAAGGAATGTTGTCGACTGGAATGGAGGTCTGTGGTTTTGAGGAGTGGCTGGACGGGAGTCAGAAGGTGTCGGGATGCTGCCGTCTCCTACGAAGACATGTTGACTTTCTTGACCATGTTGATTTCCTAGAGAAGGAAGAAATATTTTATAATGCACCCAACACAGGTAGGCCATGAAATACAGTCAAATCTACAACAATGAACGTAGAAATTTAAAGCGTTTTTGGAAAGGCTAAAAAAAATTTAAAAAAAGAACCATGACCCTCCAAACTCTTCAGTGAGGACAGAGATTGTTTTCATCTGAAAACCCTGTTTTAAACTGAAAACGTAGTAGTATGGATGTGGCCTAAGTGATAAAGTTACACTATTGGTCCAACGTGGGTGATGACATCAGTGGGACACACTTCTAAAATATCTTCTGACTCAAACATACGATAACCACATCATGTGATATGTAACTTCAGTACGCTTTAAGAACAAATATTACTGAGACCGCCGCCGACAGTCGCAGCTGTACGTTTACTAACCTGGATTTCACACTGCCACTGACCATCACTGCAACAGTCTGGCCACAATATAGCACACTGACTGTACACGCTGCAGCCATGTTTTTTAGGTTTTGACCTCGTCTTGTTTAAAAAGTCACACAGTCTCTTGTTGACGTAAAAACACTTTCATTCAGTGTGCAAATGTATTACAACTCAAAGCATTACAACAGTTTTCATGTGTGCTGGGAAACACTTTATATGAAGCTCATGTCTATAATGCATTATAAGCACATTCACAAGACATTATAATTAATTTATAAGGCTTCATAAAACTCTTTGTAAATGTTTATAATCCGGCATGACAACGTATAACAAGGTTTACAAAGTATTATAAGTGATGGACATAATTTATTATAAGTTCAGCATTCATAGTGTTTTATAGCTCCATGTCAAAGTGACACAACATAAAAGAAGAGTGTTAGTCCTGGGTTACACAGCACATAACTACCTGTTAACTGTAGCCAGTTATAAAGACAGAGAACTGCTCAAACATAAGACATTATAAATGTAAATTATCAGTTTCTGAAATGGAATAATGTTTTATAAACATCAATAACAACTTTGTGAGTTCGTAATAAAGTGACAGCACTGTATAAAGTTATTAGCAATTATATGATACTATAAAACCATTATGAGGACTTGTGAGCAGTATTTGCTGGCTTCAAGTAAAGTGTTTGACAGAAACAATCTATTTTCCCAAAACACACACATTTCCACGCTGTGTAAGCCAGGACGCAAAACATTATGTCCATCACTTCTAATACTTTATAAACCTTGTTATAAGTTGTCATGCATGATCATCATCACACATTTATGAAGAGATTTATAAAATCTATCAATGCATTTTTACGTCTTATGAATGTGCTTATAATGTATTATCGACTTTCATATAAAGTGTTGCCGTGTGTTGATTATTTAATGAAGGACTGAGCGACTCACCTCAAGAAGTGCATGTTTTAACTCCCCATAGGCATCGTCCAACTTATCATTGATAATTAGGACATCAAATACACCAGTTTCTTTACCTAGAAGGAGATATAATAATGTTCAGAGTCGTGTTTTTAACGTTTATGTGGTTACACTTACTAAGTGAAGTATACTTACTAAACTCCATGTCCACCTGAGCTGCGTGTAAACGTTTCTGGAGGCTCTCCTCCGACTCTGTTTTTCTGTCTCTTAAACGTTTTTCCTAAAACAATACAGAAGGCAGTCAGAAATACTCACAGAGCGTGCAAAACCTGCAGGACCAGGAAGCTGCGGTACAAAAAAGGTTTACGCCTAAATGTGGGAAAACAGGAACCTCTGTCCGTGGAATGCATTTCCGTCTGTGCTCACCAGTACTGCCATGGATGGCGGCTGGATGGAGATGTAGATGGGGTTGAGGTCCGTCCTCTTGATGTTCCTCACACCCTGCATGTCGATGTCAAGTATACAGATGAGGTTCTTGGCCTGGACGTCCTGCACGGCAGCTTTGCTCGTCCCGTACAGGTTCCCTGAAAACTCTGCGTTCTCAATGAAATCACCGTTGTCGATCGCCGTCTGCATCGCCTCCCGTGAGACATAATGGTAATCTGAAACCAAAAAAAAGGAGACATCCATCAGGGCTTCACATTTACTCTTTGAGGTGCCTGTCCTTCGGACAAATACAAGTTTTAGTTAAGTTTAAAAATGTAATTAATTAGATTTGAGGGAATTCTACTGGACTGTTTCTGGTTTGGTATCATCACGTGATCTTTGACGTGTCATAAAAGCAGACTTTACCTTTATATTACTCAAAGATTATGCAGTAAAATCACATGAGATTTGACATGGTCATAGTCAGGGTCGTCATTAACAGGAATCCACAGCTAACCCATGAAAGAAAGGTTTTTATGACAGGTCAAAGATGATTATTTGGTGATTTAACTCCCCTTTTAAAAATAAAACAAGTAATTACAGTAGAATAACTTTATTTTTATTTTATTTTATAGTTCTTTTGTCATCCTTTTTGGCTGCACCTGTAGTCTTGTACCACAGATAGATGAGAAACAGGTTTTTCGCAAAGGACGGCTCATGTGACCGATGTTTTTTTTTTTTTTTTTGGTTATGACCTTTAACTCCAGTGAGGCAAGTACATTTCTCTTCCACGTATCTCGGACGAGACTTAATGTTGAGCCCCGTCCTTTATGTCCAGATAAAGAAAGCCACACTACCACCGACTCAGAAAATGTGATTTACTGTTACAGTGCTCACGAAAGAGGAAAAACATGTTGTACCTTTGCCATTCTCTTCTCCAGGTCGAGGCTTTCTTGTTGTATCTGAGGGTTGAGAAGACATTTATGTCACAGTCTTTACTTTAAAAAAAAATTTTGAGCAGAAACAATAAATCCATTCAACAGAAAATCCATCTGGGCTGCAACAAGCCTCATTTTCATTGCTGATTAATCTGCCATCTATTTATTTTTTGATCATTCAATTAATTATTTGGTCCATAAAATGTTGAAAAATAGTGAAATTAATCAGCAGATTAATCAATAATGAAAATAATAATTTGCTGCAGCCCTTTTTGAATATATACACTGAATTAACAAACTGTATGTGCTTGTACACCTGACATTAAGTACACCTGTATACATCCACATCTCATAGAAAACCTTGATGTTCAAGTAGGTTCATTTAACATTTCTGTTTTATTTGTTCCGCTCATGGGAACGCACCACTCACAAAACAAAAAAACATAATCAGCACAGCATTCTGTTTACAGTTTAGAGCACTAGTAGTCATATACAAAGATAAAATGAGATACAATTAATAAGACAGAAAGACAATAAGATAAGATGACAATAATAAGGTAAAATTACATTAATAAGACAGAAAGACAATAAGATAAAGTGAATAAGTGGAAAAATAAAAAGGGATGACAAATAAAATGTAGTACTACAGACGGGGTCCAAAATAAACTTTTTTGTCCATTGGCCAAATGGCTAACGAATATTCAAAATCTACCAGCCACTCAATAGATTACCATTGTTTTTTGGCTCGTAAGCCATTGGCTCGTAAATGGTGCTAATTTTGGACCCTGCAGGATTGACTAATCAATGACAAGCCTTATAACTGGTGAGAAAATGAATAGTAAAAAGCTTTTGGCATAAGAGCGGCAGACTTACGGGAGACGCTGAACCCAAAGACACTGTCATATTCTTTCATGAGCTTCTTCAGCAGAGTGCTCTTCCCTGCCCCGGACGGGCCGCTAAACACCACAGGCCTGGGTCCAGCCATAGCTACAGGAGAGGTGGAGACCAGAGGAGGTTTTAGTACCAGAAACAAGTGGGCGAGGCTGGAGGGATGACACGTGTCCACTGGCATCTATATGGCATGAGTCATTATACTGTAGGACCAAATCTGTCTGTGCACAAACATATGGCTCTCATTTTTCAGCAGGTTAACGTGCTCAGACAAGCCTCGCTCTGCTGGGATAAATGCGATAAAACGATAAGCCAGCGGTTTCGTAAAGGCGGAACAAATGACGAGACCAAAACATCTCCCACAAGAGCAAGGGCAATCAACGGGCTGACAAGCCCTGAGGTTTCCATGGTGCAGGATTACTCACTAATTGGAGAGCCCTACTCTGCTTGTGATGGAAAAAACTGAAGAGCTAAGACATACAAGAGAAGAGGAAAAACTGCTTTTAATAGACACATGGGCTCACGTTCAAGTAAATGACGACTTTAAACTTACTTTAACTAAATTATACAGCAATCCAATCACTGACAAACCTACAAGCAGAGGCCTGTAGTACTTGTACTACACATCTTTGCAAAATAGCGACTTCAACATCTTACCTTCTCTATACTGCGATATATTCTACACAACTTTTCTTTCATTACCAACATTTCTTTAGGTAAGCTCCTCAAGTAAAGAATAAAAGTAATGCTTGCCGGTAGAGTGCCTCCTTACCTTCTGTCAATACACACAGAGCTGAAGCAGATGGTGAATTCAAGTGAACGAGGAGGGTGTGTATGTGAGTGCAGGCGCAGGAGGGAGGAGAGCAAAAGAGAAAGCAGGGCGGGCCATTGTTTACACACTAGTCGTTAAGCTGGGCGACATGGCCTAAAAATAAAATCTCTGACTCTTTTCCACACCACACCCGAGTTACCATTTTAATTATTTTTTTTTCTTCTTTAAAACAAACAATAAAAATCATTAACGAAAGCAAACAAACGAAGATGAATTTTCCATACTTCCCTTTGTGTGTCAGTGTCCAAACATCACCGCACCAACTATCGGCTTTGGGTTGCCGTGGTAACGACGTAAACGCTACGCTGGTGGTGACGTGATTTTCCGAAGCTAAAGCAGCATACGCTAGTTTAGCTGCTAACTAGCTGGCCGTTAAATGAGTATCATTCATGGATGTATAATAAAAGCTGGATAGGACGCCGCCGCTCAGACTTGCAGCACGTGGCAGCGTCTCAATGCATTTAGACATGTAAACCGAGCCTCAGAATGGGGAAGAAAGGTGATTTAAGTGACTTTGAACGTGGCATGGTTGTTGGTGCCAGACGGGCTGGTTTGAGTATTTCAGAACTGCTGATCTTCTGGGATTTTCATGCACGCACAACCATCTCTAGGGTTTACAGAGAATAGTCCGAAAAAGAGAAAATATCCAATGAGCAGCAGTTCGGGCAAAAATGCCTTGTTGACGGCAGAGGTCAGAGGAGAACGGCCAGACTGGTTTGAACTGATAGAAAGGAATCTTGCATTGCCAGACCCATCTCCACAGTGTCAGCGCTGGAGTATGGTCTGGCTACAGAGTGTTTTCACTCTGGGACAGGGGGAAAATGCTCGGTCTTTGTTTGTATTTCTTTAAACCAAATCACCCTGGGCGACGCTAATCTCCACCTACTGCTGGACTTGAAAATGTATGTTATGAGTATAACATGTCTTGTGCAATAAAAGTATAAAAAATAAAATAGCAGAGATAGTGGAAGGCGCCCGTCAGGCTTATATCCCAGCACTGTTTATTAAATAAGCCAGGCTAATAGAAAGGCAACACTAACTACTCAAATAACCACTCCTTATAACCGAGGTATGCAGAAGAGCATCTCTGAACGCAGCAGAAGACCACACCAGGTGCCACTCCTGGCAGCTAAGAACAGGAAACTGAGGCTATTGGCACAGGCTCTCCAAAATTGGACAATAGAAGATTGGAAAAACATTGCCTGGTCTGATGAGTTTTGATTTCTGCTGCGACATTCAGAGTGTAGCATCAGAAGTTGGTGTAAACAGCATGAAAGCATGAGTCCATCCTGCTTTGTATCAAAGGTTTGGACTGGTGGTGGTGGTGGTGGTGTAATGGTGTGGGGGATATTTTCTTGGTTTAAATGTCACAGGCTACCCCTTTATGACCACAGTGTTCCCATCTTCTAATGGCTGCATCCAGAAGGATAACACGCCATGTCACAAAGCTCAAATCATGATGACAATGACAGCTCAAACACCCTCCACAGTCAGATCTCACTCCAACAGAGCACCTTTGGGTGAGAACAGGAGATTTAAATCATGGATGTGCAGCCGACAAATCTGCAGAAACTGCGTGATGCTATCACGTCAATATGGATTAAAATAAAAAATAAAAAATATGGAGGAATGTTTCCAACACCTTTTTGAATCTATGCCATGAAGAATTAAGGCAGTTCTGAAGGCAAAAGGGGGTGTACCTAATAAAGTGGCCAGTGAGTGTATATATATATATTAGCCTAATCAATCCTTAAAAACCAAAGTAAATTGTGCTGGACTCTGGAAAGCCTCTCAGATCTGTTTACAGCCCAGAATAAAATCACAGAATTATGAGCCTTCTTCCAAGCAAACCAGATGAAGTGAGGCTGTCTGCAGCTGCAAATGACAAGAGTCATTCTCCACCGACTCTTGAATGCTTCCCGTAAACAGCAACACGGTTAATTAAAAGGTACAGAAGCCACTGAAGACGCCTCAACATTTTTAGAGTCCTGTCCTGAAACAGGTATCACCCCCAACCCTGACCCTCAGGATTTTCAATGGTTATCCATGAATCTATTTGGGCAATTTGCATCAGCTTCCTGTTACCATATGGAAACAATTAGTGCTGCAACAACAAATTATTTTCATTATTTGCTCAATTAATGGTTTAGCCTATAAAAGAGCCCATGCAAACCTCTTCCTTTGTTGTTGTTTTTGTCTGAATAAAACCAGGTCCAAAGCCCAAAGATATCCAATTTACATATAACATAAAAAACAGCTAATCCTCACACTTGAAAAGCTGCAATCAGATAATGTTGAGTATTTTTTCTTGATAAATGACCTAAACAATTAACGGATAATCAAAATTGTTGCTGCTTTATTTTCTTACTGTCAATCAAGTAATTGTTTCAGCTCTAGAAACAACAGCCTGTGGGACATTTTAATGCCTGTAAGAGCCAAGTTAATTTAAATAGCATGCAAAATTGATAAATCATAGTCATTGTAGAAGAAACAGGCAATGTTTAAAAATGTATAAAACCAAATGCATGTAGTTTTAATTTTGTACCCTTTACTTTAGTGAGTTACATCATGTGCAGTAGTCGAGCAGAGAGCTGTATTAGGCACGGGAGCACAGTTTTTCCATCCTGTGACAAAATGTAATTTCAATTTTTCAGTAAACCTTTTAAAACCGGATTACATCTCCTGTCATTTGCATCAGATTTAAGTTACTGTGCTTACAGCCCTTTAGTGGCTTTTTTAATATATATATCCAGAGGGAATTCTTAATAAGCCTCATAGGTTTGCTTGTTAATGTATATATATATATATATATATATCTCCAAGATGAAAAGATGAATCAATACTTCCTATAATTGTATCATTATTCTGGTTCTGTTGCTGCCAGACAGTCAGACTAATCAGACCATTTATAATATTTTCTGACATTTTACAGACAAAAAAGAAAAAGAAAAAAGGACACTTTTTAAACTAATGTATTGACAAAGCTTCTGAAACTTGCAGCTCCATATAATCAAACACCCACACAAGAATTAACCATTTGTACTTGACATAGAGCTGTGTGACAGGAAATGAGACATGTGAGTTTACAATCAGCACGGGCTGACACTTATTGTTAGCTGCGCCGTGCTCGACTTTAACCATGTGCACTAAACCCCATGTGATTCATAATTGCTTGCAGCAAAATTTAAGTCATGTGTAATCTATCAGGTCTCAGTAGTCTGCCCAGTGTTCAGTATGAAAGCTGAAACAAAAGTGGTTTAACAAATGTATCAGCATATAATATATAATGCTAAACATTTCATGGTTCCAGCATCTCAAATGTGATAACTGAATGTCCGTCTTTGTCTTACATGTTATTTTGTATGATATTGAATATCTTTGGTTTGAAATGTTGGTTGGACAAAATAAGCAATTTGAATATGTCACTCTGGGAAATTGTGATCAGATTTTTTGCAGTTTTCTGCCAAAATGATTTATCTATTGAAAGAAAAAAAAAACAGTTGAGAGACTCATCAGTAATGAAAATAATAATTTGTTGGAGCCCTAGAAATACAACATACAGTATGTAATGTCAAAACAGCAGTGTTGTTAGTTCAGTTTACCAGAAACAGAGGAGATTTGGGATTATGTGGGCATGTTTAACCAGTTCTCGTCCTTATTCAGCCTAATGCTGGGATCTCTTCATTCCAACTCATTTTTATATTTTCTTATACAGCAACAGAAACTGTAAAGTAGCACTTCCCATCTTCTATTATAACAGTGAGTCATAAATGTTTACAATCTTGTGCCAGAATTATCTAAGAGATAAAAACAACTAGCGTGGGCATTGCAGAGTGCACTTTGACTCATTGCATTACAATGCCATGATTTACATGGAAATTCCCAGAAGAAAATGTGTACGATTGCCTTGTGCATTGATTGATGGGTAGCAGTTTTGGATAATTTTATAATCATATGTGAACTAACTGAGCTTAAAGATGCAGGGGTTAATGGAGGCTTTCAAACAACTCAGCATTAGGCTTTAAGACATTATGGTGTATAACCCATAAAATGTCAACATAATGAGCTGAGATGCAAACAGACATCACTGATGGCTCCCATCTGCAAGGACTTATTATACGATGATTAAACCTCAAGTAACGTTGCATCAGCTAAACTTAACCCTGCTCAGTGAACACATAACCATCTTCTTCCCCTGCAACAACGCAGCAGAAACAACCCGACTCCTCTCATACTGAAGGGAATGAATGACAGTGAGAGCCACAGTGATAATGGCAAACAAATCAGAAAAGAGAGAGATCATATACTCCTCCCTACCTGACGATAGCCTGGAAAAATATCGCATGTACATCGGGAGTTACGTTAGTCCGATAGTTTGGCTCCGTCTCTGGACGATTTTCTCCCTCCTCTGCTCGGTGTCTTTGCTGTGAGAGCCATTAAGGAAAATTGTGCTCTCTACGTCATCAGTGCGGGCCAAAACATCGACACGTTCCGTCCGGTAGATGCTAGAATGTAGTTACCGAACGTAGTTATTTGAACCATACAGTGTATGGTTTGAACTACAGTAATAATCTACTATATAATCCATTATACATGAAGACGTGACTCACCATATAAGTAATAACCTTAACCCTGTCTTTCAACCTAACCTCAACCCTTCGCAGCTAGACGCCAACGATGTTGACGCTTGCGCAGTATGCCACTTACGTTCTGTAACTACATTCTAGCATCGACTGTTACGTTCGCGAGCATCGGAAATACGCGCAACAAAACACAGGAACGTGGAGTTTTATTCTCATTAGCCAAATAGAAGCTACAGCGGCATCCACTATTAAATATATGGATGTACGTCACTGGTAGCTGCAGTTTCTTCCTTAACGGAGAGACATAGGCACACTATTACTGTTGCTTTGTTCTGCTGCAATGTAACGTTAGCTATAGCATAGCCTAATTTAGCTTCAGTTGAACGCAGTTTTGTCCAACTAACTTACTCTTGTAATCTGCAAATCTTTGAGGAATTAACGGAGAAAAATTGTTATCGGATCACTTTCAAGGGTAAAAGTAAACACTACCACCAGGAAACACGTTGTTCCGGTGTCAAACTAACCACAAAACGACCCGGATGAATGGACGCTGAAGGCCTTATCGCGCTGCTCGTGTGCTAATGTGGCTAAAGTCAGCTGGTTGAGCTAACTACACGTCGCTTCTTCTCTAAAGTCTTCAAAAGTAACCGACTAAAATGTTTGGTTCCTCGAGATCTGGAGGGGTCCGAGGAGGCCAGGATCAGTTCAACTGGGATGACGTGAAAGTGGACAAACACAGAGAAAATTATCTCGGTAAGTCTTAGTAAAACTAGCAGCCAAGTCCGCTGTTAGACCGACCAGATGCATTGCTAATAGTTGTGTGCTACCTTACAACCAACATAGCAAGTCTTAATTTAAACTCATAGTTAAACTACGCACCGTGGCGTCAGTGCTTCGAGTGCACCTTCCCCATACCTTTTGCTGTAGAGTCCCTCATTACACGGTTATCTTAGTCCTGTTGTCCACTCGACAATCAGCAGGTCCCAGTTTCCATTGCTCCCTCTCTCTGAACACACACACACACACACACACACACACACACACACACACACACACACACACGTGGGGCCACGCTGCTATCTGAGCACACACCGTTGGCAAAAGGTCAGCATGACAATCAAGAACTACGTAGCACCCCCAACAGCTGTGACATAAACGGATCAATTAGACATACACAACTTGTTAAGCAAATGTCATAACTTTTGGAACACGAAATCACGTAAACGCATGATATGGGTACACCAAAAGATGACGTATTGCTACCAGAGATGATACTGCCTCATCAGCAGCAGATCTTTTTAAAGTATATTGACATCTGCAGATGATTTGGGGGAGAGGGTGTGACCCAAAATGTGTTTTCCAAAGTGAAATATCATCTTCATTCATGTGTTGCATCAAAAGGTATAATCTGCCCCCAAACATAATTGAATTTGTGCTGTTCCAGTGAGTGTCTACAAACACAACATCATTCTAAAGCTGCAATGATTAGTCAGTCTACCTACGAAAAATGATTGGCCACTGTTTTGATAATCTATTAATACTTAAAAAAATACTTTTAATTGTTTTTCTGCTGTTCAGCATAAGGAGGGGCTGCTACAAATTAAAAACTGAGCTGTACAATACAGCGGAAATAACACATCTTTCTCAACCACTCTCAATTCTTCCGTTTTGTTTTCAGGGAACTCTTTGATGGCACCAGTGGGACGATGGCAAAAAGGCAAAGATCTGTCATGGTACGCAAGAGACAAAAAAGGTGGCGCACCTTTGTCCAAAGAGGATGAACTTGCTGCTGTCAAGGCTGCAGAGCACGAGGCACTGATGGCTGCCCTGTACGTATAGCTTCCTATAAAAGAAATGGTTGACAAACGCAAGTGTGGGTCAACGAATATAATCGATTTACATTTTCCATTCTCCATCTAGAGGGCACAAGAATATGAAGAGGCAACCAACTGGCCTGACCAAAGAGGTATGTCACTTTGTTTGGTACTGCTTTCACTCAAAAGCCTGTGAACATTTTTAAATAACTTGCCTTTATTCATTTTTCCCCCCAATTTTAATACCAGGACCTTGCAGACGTTTGCAGGAGGGAAGAGGCTGATGGTGAAGAGAGAAATGTGGACCGTGTCTCAGGCTTGGGAAGCTCCAGGTGATTTTTTTTCCCATTAAGAACATTGTGAACTTTGGGATATAACAACCTATTCTACAAAGCAATAAATAAAACAAATAAGCAAATTTAAAAGGACACTGTGTAGCAAAGGAAAAAGGTCAATGGAATGTTCTGAATATACATAATTTACACATGCAAATATGCAGAAATCAACATGGAAAAAGTCCCAATCATGGAAAACGTTACAGTCTTTCTTTTTGTCTTGAAAATATTGTTGTTTGTTTTCAAGCAACATGTTCTATTTTTGTTCTGTCAAAACTCATTAAATTGTTCCTCTTGACATTCAAGTGATGGCAAGAGCACCTTTTATCTTAATGCACTGTGATTGTAAAGTGTTTGTTTCCATCTACAGTGCAGGCTCAAGGAAAATGGTGCTCTCCCAAAAGGAAAAGGAGGCAGCTAAAATAGGCTTGCCTGTTTTTACAGTAAGTTCTTATTGAATATACTTTGCAGGTAGTGAAGAGTTGAGAATTTATTTAATTGGATCTACACCTTGATACAAAGATTAAAGAAATATTTTCTTTACAGCACCACAAAATAGAAGGTTGTCCAGAAACCTCAACAACAAAGACATCTCAGAGTGTAGAAAAAGTGGATATGGAACGGTGAGTATGCATTATATTAGTTACCACCTAATATCATTTACATGATTATATGATATTTTAGTCACAAAAACACAATGTATCCAGTTTCCCATGTTTACTTCAATATCTTCACTTTTTTTTTTTTTTTACTCTATAGGCATGAGAGCAAAAAGAAAAAGAAAGAGAAAAAGAGCAAAAAGGAGAAAAAGAAGAAGGAAAAAAAGAAGAAAAGGCAAAGAAGAGACTCGTCCTCCTCAGGGTCAGATGACAACAGAAAGAGGTGGATTTATTTCTCCATACAGATCTTTTGGTCATTAACTGTCACCTGTCTCCTGAGGGTGGACAAAATAACAGGAACACTACAAAGCGTGGCTTAAAAAAAAAAACATGTTCCCACATCATGTATTTGGAAGAACATCTCTGTTTGTGAACCATATGTAATTATTAGAGGCTTCACAAAGGTTGCATTAATGAGTGATATTGTATTTGTACATGTTACTGTGTCCACCTCCTGCATAGTGGCCAAATTTACAAAGGGTACGTTCCAATACTCATACTGCCATACTATTTCATATGCCAGGAAATATTTAGTATGTCCCAATACATAGTATGTCAAACGCAGTATGCCAAAAATACCAGGATGTCCTTCTACTACATCTGGTCGCATTTTGCAGTATGCAAGCCAGCATGCTTTTCAGGCTATTCTGACAACAGTACATACTCTGTTCGGGCAGCTGCAGCATGCACTAAAAGTCAAAAGAAAACTTACAGACTTGCTATGAAACAATAGCTTTCGTCTGCCAGCACTAGAGGGCACTAAGGCACTGTCCTACACACAAAACCTTGGAGCATTGCCTTTTAAATTTGGGGTGCATGTATCACAACACCTTAGACATATCCTGTAAATCAGGTGTGTAGGACAGGGGGGAGATACCAGATTGAATAATGTAATTCATGTGCTGGCGAGAGAGGAATCATAATACAACATCAACATATGATGGTAGTGTTTGGAATTAACGATACACAAATATAGAGACATTTGTCGACACAATATCCAGTTATATTAACTTAACAGTTGTGTGTTTTCTGTCACTATGAAGCTCATCTGGAAGTTACTTTTCCCCAGCCTCACAGCATCTTAACTGATCCGCCACGACCCAGTCATTGATTGTTTGTTTCCTTTTGCTCTTCAGGCAGAGAAAGGACCACCATCATCATAATCCATCATACCACAGTCAGAGTGGAGCCAGACCCCATGACAGCCATTCAAGGGGGGGGGCAAAGGCCGAGCGACAGCCCTCCTACCCCCATCATCGACAGGAGAGGCATGACACAGACTCCTCTGATGGGGGGTCTCCTGTCCCCCGTAACCCTGTCAGCCACAAGACGGCCCCTGCTGGTGCCACACAAAGCCACAGGCGGCGCCACGACACAGACTCGGACGACTAATGTCCTCCCCGCCACCCCCACAATTCAAGGACGCACAACGCGGACAGAACGCTCTACAGCAGCTTGACTGGCCCCGAAGACCTCATTTACCCTGAACAGCCAAACGGACTGTGGACGGAGACAGGTCCATGTGTCTGACTCACAGGCTTTGGCCTCGTGTTTTAATAAGTTGGTCATGGGACACTAGTGTCTTTTTTGTTACTTTGGGGTTTTTTTAAACACATTTTCTGTGATTAAACCATCAAATATCTCAGTATAAAATATCATGCAAGATTAGGGCTGCACCTGTTTTATTTTGTGGCATGTAAATAAAGGCAACAGCCAGATGCACAGACCACTGTCTCCTCTCTCCTCTATTCAAATGTTAGTACAAACACATCACACGTCACTTTTTTCATTTATAGATGATCAAACAACGCTTTATTAAACTGCCAGATGTTTGAACAGGGTTTGGCGGTGACAGCGAAGCTCACATAACTTAATATAGTAAACAAGCCAAGTTAGCCCTCCGAGCTAATGCGTGCTAACTAAGCTAACGATAAATTGGAAATGTGCACCAACATTTTTTGCCGACAGAGTATCAAAGATAAGCCAGATCATTGTCAGTTGCTGAGCTTCTAAGCAGAAGGCAGAAAATGCCTCAGTTTCACCCTGGACATCTGCAGCTTCCTGTAACTTTGAAAAGCAGAGCAGCATGAAAGAGAGGAGCGCTCACTCTGCAGATAATACTGGAGACCAAAATTACCGACTGATGATTTGAATCTTCGACTTTCAGGGGAGAAGCCCAATGTAAGATAAAATACTAGCAAACACACTGATCTTTTATTCTGATGTCTGGCACTGGTCACTGTTACTGTTGAGTAAATCTTAAGAGAATTAACTCAGAACATTGTTGCCACAAGCAAAAAAAAAAGCATCCCGTCTTTTCTTGAATGTCGTAAGATTTTTCCTGGAAACTACTTTCTTGACTCTGTGTTCACAACAGCTTAAGTAAAAGATCTAAAAAAAAGACATCACCTTGGACTTTGAGAAACAGAATGGACATTTTTCACCTTTTGTAATAGTCAATAATATTTGACATTTTATAGACCAAAAGATTAATTGATAAAATAATCTGCAGATTAATCGATAATGAAAATAATTAGTTGCAGCCCTTTAGTTATTTTACCAATTAATATTTTTGCATACAAAACATATGAAGAAAATATTGTATAACATATCTGTTTTGGTGTAGATTAAACTACCCAACAGTATATTTAAGTACAGCTGAAATAATTATTTGATTGACAGATAATTTATTGGCAACTATTTTGATTGTTTAAGTAAGTTTTCATGCTAAATCATTTCATTATTGCAGCTTTACAAATGTGAAGATTGGCTGCTTTTTCTTTGAATTATTTAAATATTAAATATTAAATAAAAGTGTTTTTCTGCATTCAGTACTTTTACTTTTAATACTTAAAATACATTTTCCTGGTTGTACTTACATACTCTTACTTAAGTAACATTTTGAATGCAGTACTTCTACTTGTAACAGAGTATTTTTTTAGTGTGGTATTAGTGCTTTTACTTTAGTAAAGGATCTGAATACTTTGTATGATTAACGTCAGTATTACAGAGAAAATATTTATTTAAATACAGGACATTGCAGCTGTCTCTTGCAAAATTAAGCCTTGAAAAGAGTCAAGCAAGTGTGTTTCTTTTAATGTTTTTCTCGAAACATTTTCAAGATGCTCCCTGACGCCTTTTTGCACACGTCCTCCATCTGACTGTGCCTCTTGCACTACTCAGCAGCCCTTTTCTTTTCTCAATCACACCAGCGCTCCTTAATCCCTCACCGTTCTAGGTTCAGCTCCCTGACTGGTGCGATACCATTGGAATGCTCTCCACTGGTCATAATAGAGTGTAGTGTTTGCATTTGCCTTGAATTGGTCTGAAAGAGGGTATTCTGCTGGCCGGCACCTGGGGGGTGCACTAAAAAAAGAGCAAGGCATTCATAAAGAAGAGTGCAAAAAACCAGGCTGGTCCTTTTATATGGCCGAGTACCGTTAGACTGCCACACACAAACCAAGCTGACGGAGCAGCAGGAGAGGAGGCCACACAATGCAGCCCTATGAGGGACCCAAGACTCCCAACGCCCTCCCCTTCCACCACCACCATACTTTCCTGCCATGTTTTATAGGCTTGGCTGCATTAACCATAGCAGCCTAATCAACCTGCAAGAATGCTGTCCTAGATTGCCACCCCTACACAATGTGAAACAGGGTACGCTCTCCACATTACTGCTTTAACCCAACATTGGGTGGTTTACATCACCTTGGGGCATCACATTTCTCCCTGGGTCAAAGGGTGACGGCCCCAACAGGTTGCTATGACACCAGGTTTTTGGGTTGTTAAATTTTAGTTGTTTCCTACTATTCTGTCTATTCGGGCTGCAACTAATGCTTTATTATTATCATTATCAATGAACCTATTTTTGATTAGTAATCACTCTGTCATGCCCTCAATTGTGTGTCCTTGGGATTCTAACTGTAAATTGTAAGCGAGGCAGAAACACACCATATCCTAATCCTGGAAATCTGTTACAAGACCAAGTTTACAAGCATGGCTTGCCAGACTGCCTCTTGCCCTTGAAAATTTAACATTTATGATTAAGGGTAAATATTTTACCTTTGATAAGATATGGAGATGTTTTACAACATTTCTAGAGGAGAAAGCTCCAGAAGCCACTTGCCTTAATTGCTTGATGACAACATAATTATGTGCATTTCCGTTTGCTGTTTTTCTCCTTTTCTTTTTTTTTTTGGATCGCCAATACTTCATTTTCAGATTTTATATTTTGGACCTTGAAAAATAACTCAATGTATTGCCCTGTCATAGCAGTATATATTAAGATCGCACCCTACTGTGATTGTTCTTCATTGCACTTTACTTGTTTTCTGTTTTTGTTGTAATACCTGAATCAAAAATCCAATAAATAAACTTGTTAAAAAAAAAATCAGTCCGTAACATGTCAGATAATTGTGAAAACTGCCCATCACAAGTGACTTCTCCCAATTGTTTTTTTGTCCCATCAACCGACCAAAACTGTTATAGAAAATTGGATTATTTAAAAAAAAATTGTATTCACCAGAAAAGTAGCACATACTCACAAAAGGCCTTTTTCGGTGGCTGAATTCCATTTAGCTGCTTTGATTTCAGGTTTCTGGTATCGTGCAGGCTGACGCACTGTCACTGCAAAAGCTGAATAGAGCAGAGCCATCATTAATGCCATTCATAACACATGCTTTTCCTACTATGACGAGTCAAAATGTCTGCTGTGTGAAAGGCCTATTGAGAGCCTGGAGACAGAAGATATGGTATTTTCTGCTTAATAAATGACTGAAACATTAAATGTATTGATTCATTTTCTGTCGATTGACTAATCATTTCAGCAGTACTGTATATATATAAAGGCTAGCAAGATTAGGTGTGCATATGTTAAATACATTTTCTCTGTAAAATGACAAAATACTACCAAGTGTGGAGAAAAGGCTACATTACGCACCTTAACATTCAGCAGTTTTATTGCATAGAGTGTGAGAATGAAAATCAGTTGCAGAAACATTTTTTATCCAGTCACTTTAATTACAGTGCTTTTTCCTCACAAAACAAAAGCTTTACATAGAAAACAGACAAACTTAAGTAAGAGATTAACATAAGTTTTCAAACATTTAGGCAGTTATAAATCAAAAAAAATAAATGTTTGATGCACCCTCAAGACATTTCCAGAGCAGTAAAGTAACACCCACACTTATAGAAAAGAAACTTGGAAAATAAAAGGCAACATGTGTCTTGGATAAGAAGGCATGTGTATGGCTTCCTGTTTACCCCAAGAACAATGTGCTGCAAAGGAAGAAATACGGGCACTACCTTAAACATGTAGCTGAAACAGATTTTGTATTGCCATCAAAACGCCATTTTCCAAATTTGAATAAAAAGGCATAACTTGCTAGAGCCTTTAGTGAAGACAGAAGGGCCATTGTAGTGTGCTACTCCTTTTGTTACAATTACCTAACAGCACACACGAGCTACAATACAGGGCTGTTGAAATAAGTACTCAGTGGGGTAATTGTTCCTGTGCAGCCTAATGATGTAAACACCCAGTGAATATGCATGTCCCTAAAGACCAACAGACCACATCATGCAGTTTTGCTAACAAGTATATTGCAAAGGCAGCACATGATAAACCTGAGACTCAGAAATACAAAAACCCAATGCTGACTCATCAGACTGCCTTTCAAACAGATGTGAGATTGTTGCAGCATTTCTCAATTCAAGCCAACACACTGTATAACAAAGGCTGGTAAGTGTTCAGACAGGAGTTCTCAACTTGGACAAAGTGATGTCAGCACGGAGTACACAGTCAACGCCAGTGTTTACTAAATGGTAATTTGGGGGGCCGATACATGTCGTCACTGGTTAAAGTAACCACAGTAGCTGCAAGTAGTGCATCAGTGTTTTATTCAGTCTTTTGAAAATAACTAGCCCCTCGTGGATCACTCCCTACAGTACACAATGTGACCAAATAAGTCATCAGATTGCATTGAGGTCCTGGGCAAATGTGCTGGTAAATTCTGCGCCTCCCTTTTCTTATTCAATGCACACATGGCTGCCCAACAGCCAGAAAGAGAAATAACCACGGTAGGATTTGTAAGAGTGCAACGAGCTGCCCCATTATCAAATATATTTACAGTTACATAAAATAAAATAATAAAACCCGACAGCTTTACAAGAATAGATCACCCCGACCACTGGCCTGTATGAGTGTGATAACAGCTGAGGTGAGGGCAGCTTCCAGTACTTTTGTTTTGGAGAGGGTAACTCAGTTTTGCAACACCTTAACAGTAGAGAGCAAGGTCAGAGATTGGGTGGAGTAGATTAGTTGTGGATAGCGGGTGATTATGGACGCTTCTTGAGCTGAGTAGACAACCAATCCAGTCCTTCGTAAAGGCCATCCCCGGTGGTGGCACAGGTCGCCTGGATGTACCAGTTTCTGGCACGAAGGCTGTGAAGATTCAACTTGTCTGTGAGTTCTGCTGCATTCATGGCGTTTGGAAGATCCTACAAACAATAAAGAGTGAGAAAGCATTAGAAGCCAACCCTGTGAATACAACAGGAGAAGCTTGCAGGACACTGGCTATGATATACACCTGTTTATATTCAAGATTTTCACCAGTATGACTTACTTGTTTATTGGCAAACACTAATAGCACAGCATCACGCAACTCGTCCTCTGCCAACATTCTTGAGAGCTCTTCACGAGCCTCCTGACATCGCTCTCTGTCGTTGCTGTCCACAACAAAGATGAGACCTGGAACAAGAGCAAATGGAGAACAAATGAGTGTGTGTGTATGTGTGTGTGTGAGAGAGAGATGTGTCCTGTATATTTTAAATACAAAGCAGTGGAAATATAGTGAACATGTTAGAGGTGGGACGGTTCACAAAATTCAGTTTTGGGGTCACAGTTTTTGGTTCGGTATGTTTTTGGTACGGAGGGGGGCATTGCCAATTTTAACATCTTTTTAATTCATTTATCGTAACAATTACCTTAACAAATCTGGCTAAGAACATAAGGAATGTAAACACTTCTTCATTGTCAAGTCTTTATTAAAAGAATAGTTTTTAAAATTAGTGCAAACAAAACAATGCAGCGTTGTTATTTTTATATAAAATGGCCACATTAAAGCTGACTAAAGCCAAGTGAAGCATAAGATCAACCAGCACTAGACTTGTTTTAAAACAACAATATAACATATGTCTTAATTCCCTGATTGTCAGTTCTTAATTATGGCTGGAAGTGCCACTGTGTTATTAAAAAGAACACACACATTAAAGGCTAAGGCCATAAACCAATCACACTGTTCATGTTCTTCTGCAAGAAAAACAAAGTTTGGGAGTTACTGTTTCTGAAGTGTCGGTGAGAGGGGATATTATAACGTGACTGAAGTAACATTACTTTAATCATGTGCTGAAATCCCACATCCTCCACATCTGCATAGGGCTTCATATATTTCACTATAAACCCCCTCAAAGCTTCAGTTATGGATTTTGTCGTGTCTGAATCTGCAGAGAATGTTTCAGAGAGGAGGGAGACAGAGTTGCTGCTTCCTACCAGACTGTTCACTCTGTGCTGTTCATGGACATGTCTTTTGTTCATGTCATGTTTTTGGAGATGGGTCATCATATTGGTAGTATTGTTGCTTGCATAATAAGCCACATGTGTTGCCCTACTTACACAGTCTCCATTTTATCCACCACCTTTTCCCGTCATTGTCACAGGTAACAGTAAATCCATAAAGCTCTCATGCATTACATAGTAACTGATGTAAAGCCATCAAATGTCAAGCACTAAGGTTTTGACATTACTAAACGTACCCTGTGTGTTCTGGAAGTAATGACGCCACAGCGGTCGAATTTTGTCTTGACCACCGACATCCCAGACTGTGAAACTGATGTTCTTGTACTCTACTGTCTCTACATTAAAACCTGAAGGGAAAAACAAACAAAACAAATAATCACATTAAAAACAAACTTGTAAGATCTCATTTAACAGTAATAAGGGCACACAATACATGTAAACATAATTATTTTACAATGTGACTTACCTATTGTGGGAATGGTAGTCACAATCTCTCCAAGTTTCAGCTTGTACAAAATTGTTGTCTTTCCAGCAGCATCTAGACCCACCATGAGGATCCTCATCTCCTTCTTCCCAAATGCGGAAAAGAGCTGTGAAAATAAATTCCCCATGGCAGCTGGTGATGGGAACCTACTACTTTGGCAGAAAAAAAAAAAACCTGAGGAAAAACAACACATCAATTGTTGAAATTAGGGCAGCATGGAAGATTAAACCACACATGATTTGGAGTAGAGCTGAAACGATTTGTCAATTAATCAATTAGTCAATGGATCGAATATTAATCTGTAACCAATTGTAAAACGTATGAATTGTTTAAGTAATTTTAAAGCAAAATACCAAACAACCTAGTTCCAGCTTCACAAATAAGGAGAGTCACTTCTTAGATTTGTCTTGTGTGATACTAAACTGAATAGTCGCACAAAACAAGCTACTGGAAGACTTGATCTTGGCTCTGCTATTTTCTAATATTTTAAAGACCAAATTATCAATGATGGGCATATATAACTTGATATAATCATGAAAGGCCTGGTACCACAGTGGTTAAAGCGAGTAAAAAAAAAAAGCTCAGACACATCCGAGTCCCACATGCTATTGATCTTTTTTTTCTCTAGACATTGATTGATTGATTGAAATGTTTATTTCGAACATGAGAAACAACAATCAATAAAGAATAGTTAAAACAAATAACTAAAATGTAATGAAAAGCATAATACACCGTGAAATCAATAAACCAACTCTTATAAATAAACCCGAAAAGAAGTAGGAAGAAGTATAAACTTATTTAATCTGACCCCATCGCCACTATTCATCGATTAATAATATGTATCTATATATTAACTTCCCTTTTCCCAAAGTAGGGTTAGTGAATCCTGCTGGCGACACACACAGCTAAAACTAAAAAGAACCAGATGGGACTGTATAAGAAATGTAACATATGCCATATCACAGGCTGATCGGAGACACCGAAAATTAAATAAGTCATCTCCTTGATCAATTTAGTGTTTGTTTCCCACTAACTGAATTATGAAATATGGTCTCAAATTGAGAAGGATCACGAAAATAGATTTGATTGTGACAGAATCAGGGTGTAGCGTTACGAAGTGCTGAGGTCATAGATGGGACTAGCTTTTAGCAGGAAGTAGCCGTCATCCTGTACCAATAACTTAAATATGATTTCTTCGCATATTAGACTGTTAGGACCCCGACATTTTCGCAAATGAAGACCCGATGCGGCTCACTGGATTACTTTGACATTTAGCTTGCCAAGGTGCAGTACTAAAAGTTGCCCGACTAACCCACGTAAACAAACACAACGTTAGCTTGCTAAGGTGCGATGCTAATAGTCGTCCGACCAGTTCATAATTTATGATCGACAATTTATTGAACATCTACTTTCCAGCATGCTACGATCCTTGTTTTAAGTTTTCATGCCAACTTAAAACAGAAGATATGTGGACATGAGTTAGAAAAAATGGGGAAATAACAGGGAAAAGTCAGATTACCGTTAGTGGATTCAGATAAATTAGCTAACTCATGTTAGCATACTCGGTAAAGTTAGCTCTCAGCAGTCAGTTTTCTCTCGGCGTCCTTAATTTCGCAACCGCGATCACAAAGGCGATTTTGCTTGAAAACGCGTGGCTTTTTGTACGACTACATTTGGCGAAAATAGCAATAAATTGGCTTCATTAAAGTCTCTCTTACACAGTTGATATGTTTCCTTCCTTCTTCAAGGCGTTTCCTTCCTCAGGAAAATGGCGACAATTATGACACGTCAGTTTCCGTTCCAGCAGAACTTCCGTGATCATCAGGCTGGGAGATGTCGCCCCCTGCGGCTGTCAGGAGAACTACACGCACCTTTTATAGACTGTATAAACACTGACTCAGTTGTTTTAAACACACACAATGCATTTGTAGACAAAGAAGGAAATGTTTGGTGTTTATTTATGATTTGATTATTGATTACTTGTCAACAGATAGATAGATAGATAGATAGATAGATAGATAGATAGATAGATAGATAGATAGATAGATGGTATATTTTATAAATCTAAGATATAGGCTATAGCCTAGGCTATCTATAGAACACACAATATAACGAATATATTAGAAGAACACTATAAATATTCTAAACTACTACAATATCAAATATAAACATCAGATAACATACTATATACATTAGGAAATATGTGCATTTGTTGATTTTTTTTTAATGCAATGTAGAGTGGGAGTATAATGTGCAAATTCACCATGTGCAAGGTTATTGTGGAGCAAAACAGAGTGAGTTGAGACAGAATTCATATAATTATTCATCTAATGTAGAACTTCTCTTAGCACATGCAAACTGGCGTATAAACAGTTTATGAATGTTAATTAATAACAGTATGAATTAGCTGTAATCATATTTAATGATGTATGATTATACATCAACAAATCCTTACAGTGTGTTATGAAGCATTTATAGTTTTTACACATGTGCACATCATTCACATGCAGCAAAAACTGTTTATAAATGTTTTCTAAACTCACAAAGGCATGTTGACCTTGAATGTTAATTCTTGTCCATGGGGATAATGGTTTAACAAAATTAGAATTGTGTTGTATTGTCACTGATTCATTATATATTTATGGATCAGTTACATATGTTTATAGGAGATAAATAAAGTGTTGTGGTAAGGGGTACAGTGTAATATTATTGAACTTTTTGAACAAATATCATAAACCCCAATACAAAATATTGCCATTTAAATGATCAAGAATATAGAATTTAAGTCTGAAGACCACCAGTATTGTAAATCAGGAATGTAGTACTTTGTTTTCAAACTCTGCTACTTCCACTTCCTATTGATCCATGACCAGAGGTCATTAAGGAAAAGTCTAACCATGTTATTGTTGAGCCGGTTGAATTTTAACCAGGGTCAACTATGCCTGCTACCCCCAGCAGAGGGGGCAGCAGGAGGCAAGAAGGGCAGAAGAGAGCAGCAGGAGGGGAGAAGGGTCTATAGTTGGTGATGGACCACACAGTGAAGGCTCATAATGCCGTCTCACTCTGCAACCATAATTTGTGGTTTTGCCCTGCCAAATGCCAGAGATTGCTCTCAGCATATTTTCACAGCAACTGCTGTCTTTTTTTATGTGTGTGTGTGTGTGTGTGTGTGTGTGTGTGTGTGTGTGTAAGGTATTTACTGAGTAGCGACTGTTTAGATTCTTGTAGATTCTCACATTGAACTCAGTTTTCAATATACAATCAGACACAGAAATGTTTCAAATCCTGATTCACGAAACCCTCAGCATCTATAAAACATTCTCTCTCATTTTATCTTCTTGTTCTTCTGCAGATACTGTAGATATTGTACTGTTTTTTTCTCCAAACAATTAGGGAAGTAGTTCTTAGAGCATATAACCAAAACATATACTACAAATTGTTTACATTTTAGAAGAAATGCAGCTTTGTGACAATCTCTAAAAAAAAGAAGAAAAAGTTGTTCATGAAATAAAGGTTTCATAAAGGGTCAGGTGTCTTCAGTGAAAAACACACGTGCCAGTTTTCTTATTCTACAAACCTTGGATTCTTTCAAAATCAAGTCAAAATCAGTTCTAGAAAAGGCTGCATTTTGGAGAACACAGTGACATCTATGTACAGAGGTGGTGTGTTCATTTGTGTTTCATTTAGTGAATCAGATGTTTGCCAAAGTTTGTGCAGTACTGACAAGTTTTGACAGTCACATTTGCACAACAAAGCATTCCACTGTCCATTGTATTATAATTCAGATTATCTAAAGCAAATGCATTTTCTAAAATAGTGATATCTAATGCCATGTCAAGATGCTCCTATCATATTAAAAACATGGTTATGAGAGCACATCTTTACTTTTAGGTGAGTGACTTGTAACAGCATCAGTTGCACCAATAACCATAATGCTTAAATTATAGCTCCCCAAAAAACCATGAACTGCACAAAACATTCTGGAGACCTAGAAAATGCCTTGGATGAAAAATAAAAATAAAAATGAAATTAGTTAAAGAATGGTATCAGTAAACAAATGAGTCCTTAACCCTCACCCTACCCACTGGTGCATTCCAGAGGTATAATTTCTGTCATATCTCACAGGTGCTTTATTCAATAATTTCAATGTTTGACTCAATTTGTTCCTAATGGCTTAATATAATTTCATATCTGCTTCTGTTTTAATTAATAACATTTCAAAATGTATTGGGGTCCTGGGCGACCTCAGTCAAAAGCATCCAATTCCACCGGTGCAGTTTTAATAAATCAAATAGAATAGAGAGATAAAATGTTTGCCGTGGGTCCTAATTTAAAGTATCACACACTATCAGGGGGGTCGGGGCACTGTCAGTCATTTAGAAGGAGACACGCAGATGCAGCAGACACGGATTCCCTCATGTGCTTTATGTATTTTCATTTTGCACAATATGCACATTAACTGCAACTTTAATTCGAGGACATTAATTACATAACTAATAATGTTTTGAGAAGAAATAAGTTAAGTGCAAAGAGGGCATGGTTTTTAACACATTTTGAACCAAATGCCATTTAGCCTTTTCTACATTAAAACTCATCAACACATTTAACATACAAGGACTACCGACTGGGGTCAGACCCCAAGACTCAACTAGTGTAAGAAACAACCATCATAGAAAAAGGTTAGGGCCATGCAGTTATTGAACAAGTGACCGAAACAAAGAGTTAATAAAATGACACGGAACAGGCAAGTAGATCAGCTTGTGACAAGGAAGCATGTCAATTATCTCGTATACAAAACTGATGGCTCAAGCATTAAAATCACAATTCGATTGTTGTTCAGTAATATGGTCCAATACAACAGGAAGTAAGTCACACAGGTTACAGGTGACAGAACAAAGCAGCTTCTCGGATCATACAGAACAAAGGCTGCTACAACGAACAGCCGTTTGTCTTGGTTTAGTATAAAGAACATGTTACTATGAAATATCATGCTAACTAAATCTCCAGAGATACTGTCATTCTTTTCAGACAGAGATCATTATTTTATTTTATTTCATCTTTTATTGCCTCCAGTAGAACTGGCTCAATGCAGACAACAGTGAATTATCGAGCAATGGTGGCATGGAATTCTTTACTAGGATTTCTATAAAATGTAAAAAAAAAAAAAAAAAAGGAGTATCCAAACATGTACAGAGCTATCTAACTTTATTTATTTGTAATTAGAGGAGGTGTATTAATTACTTTTAAAATTATGTAGAGCTCTGTTGTACGGGTTTTGAATTATCGTGTTGTTTCGTACAATTGTTTTTGTGAGTATTGTTGAGTATGGATGTTATATATTTTATTTTCATTGAAGTATTGTAAATACATCATGTATATCAAGGAAGAGTAGCTGCTGTTGTTGCTACATCAGCTATGGGGATAAAGTAAACTAAACTAAACTAAACTAAATTAAACTAAACTAAAACAAGGGTTTCAACTATAAACTGTTGTTTGATTTGGTGATCCTCCATACAGCTGGGGGGGGAAACAAAAGTCAAACCCCCCGTTCTCCTCTTTACACAGTCAGAGCACAGGTGCAGGTGTTGAGGTGTGACAACAGAGATCAGGGCAAACACGTGCAATGAAAGCTGTCAAAAATAACATTTTAAAACTCCTGTATTTTCTGCTGTAGCCAATTCACACATCTGGACTCTGAGATAATCCCTTTGCTGAAATATTACACCTGCAGGCTGAAAACCTCTGCAGACAAATTGTCATTGTTGTCTTCTAACATTTTGAATTGATATATGAGGCAGAAATAATGCTCAGCAATCAACTGGATAAATCAAGATTTAAGAATATCTCCAACAGCAGCTGGCCTCACTTTTTATTTCATGAGGATTTGAACTAAAAAAAAAAGCAGACTTTATTGGTTGACATGATCATAATATGCATTTATAACGTACCATGTAGTGAGCCGAAGGTACAGTAAAGATCCTAGGGGTAGTGCTAATCCACCTCTCCGTGCTCCACAGGCAAACACAGCGGTAATATCCATTTGAAGGGCTCGCTTCCTTCCTCGTTTCTCCTTTTCGCCTTCATATCTCACTAGTTACTGACAGTTGTGATGTGTGGACTAGAAATAGGACAGTAGGGGGGGGTGTATATATCACCCCCTCAAAGCACACACACAAACACACAAACAAATTCTGATGGGCCTGCTTGTCAATGCTTTGACAACTTTCTTCCACACACGCACGTGTGCACACACTCTCTCTCTTTTAAATCCCTTCTTTATTTGTGTCAAATGTGCCCCCAGAACACCTATCCCCACCTGGGGGGCCACGGCTGCAGAGGGGACAGCTACAGTATAGGACTCTGGAGGTTTTCAAAGTAGCCCCTTTTCCACAGTAAAAATATGCTTTTGGTGAATATCTGGCCAATGTATACAGACGACATCATCACCTGAGAGGCGTTATTCAAGTCGCTGAGTCAGTCATGCCCAAATCAAAGTACATTTATGGCGGATGAGGCAGAGTGAGGCTTGTCTGCAGTTTGTGAATGGAAAAGGGCTGCCAAGGAGCCCAACAGGCTTCCCAGTAGGAAGTGGGTAAAGATCTCAGTAGGGGCCTTACTCCCCTCTGAGACGAGGCCTTGCAAGGATAAAAACGCTCAGTAAGGGGCTTGGGAACGCTGATCTGGTGTGTGTGTGTGTGTGCATGTGCATGTGTGTGTATGCATAAGAGTGTATGCATAAGAGAGAAGTGTTATCTGCAGTTTTTGTGAGCCTTCACATTCTTAAATTATCCAAAGAACTTATTTTAGATTCGGAGTTAGTGTATATGGTGTGGGGTTTCAATAATCATAATAATCATGATAATAGAAGCACATTATGAAATGGCCCACGGGCAACCAATAGACTGCTGTGTGAGTCGCACAAAGGAGCCGGTTAGGGCCAAGCAGGGCTGGAACTCAGATGGACAGGCATGGGATGCCTCCCTCTGCGTCTCATGTACTGGATTATAGGTCGGGCAAAATCCCAAATGAGGTGTGAAGCAGGAAACAAACCAAACATTATTACAACGACCAGCATCGTTGCCATGAGAGGATCCATGCTGGCTTCATCCATTGGCAACAAGTGCCACTGGGCACCCTACCCCACGCCTCTCACAGTAGGGGGCGCTACAGAGAGAGACAGACCGGGGCAAAAGGATAAATGTGCACCAGTGTCGGCTGCCAATCACCTTTGTATGGTGATTGTCGGCAGCCTGAAAAGGTCGTTAAGGGGATTTACATAACATTTTGCACTCCGCCCCGGGAACATGCGGAAATATTAGATTCCATATTGAGTCATTACCGCGTGAAGATTGTTCTCATGTATTTTGACAGCACAGTTTATGGAAAGGCAATGAGGAGCTTAATAGCAATGAAGCATATGAAATGCATCAAACCATACATTTGGGCAACAAAGTTACAATTAAAGATGGTGGTAATCAGGCATTGTGTTTCCATTTTTCCAAAAACCTACAAATTTCTTCATCGTTGATGCCACAACTGATCTTTGACTGCATTTTGATTTAAATGTGGGCTAACTGTGCTACTGTACATATGAAGTAAATCAAATATTGGTTTTAAGTTCCCCCGTGACCTTTTCACTCCTCCGATGACAACTGGTCTGTGGGAGCCATTGGCGTCGATGGGAGATGTCCTGGGACATCCGTGACAGATGGTTGAGACAAGCTCTTCAAGGACGCACTTCCTCAGAAAGGACATGGGGTCCTCTGGCGTGGGAGCGGGGGGGGGGCGGGGGGGGGGGGGATGAAGAATGGGAATCGCTGGCTTGCAGGAAGTGGGTATACTGGCAAGGTGTAAGGGTACACGTAGAACGCGACATCCATGCCAGGGAACGGGATTTCCTGGTAAAGGATGACTTGGTTGGACGTGAGGTTACCATGGTCCATTTCTTCAAGTTCTCAGCAACCTTTAAATGACCCGCATTGAACTTTTCACCACCTTCGATGAACTCAAAAGACATTTGGACTGGTGTGATATTTGAGGCTGTTCTTTGAAACTTGCTTCAAGCATCCACATGGACTACAGCAAGATGAAACAACAGTGAGGATAAAGATATTTCTTTGAAAGACTTTTTTGTTTCCCTCAGTGGGTTGGTTTGAAGTTGATTCATGTTTGCTATGTATACAGGTTTTTAAGGGTTGTCCCACCCCTGCTCCCTGTTTTAAATCCAGCTATATCCCATTGGAGGAGGCATCAAAGATTAAAGTGTGAACCTGTTGCACCTTGGGGTAGATAATTGGTTGGAATGCACAGCATGTCGAAGCAGAGCTTCAAGGACCAACCAGCACCAACCAAAACCTGTGGCATCAAAACCAGGTAGGTGTCCAGATTTGGCATATGGGGTTTTTCACTTGTCCTGTTGCAGACTGGTCTCATTCTCTGTTTGGAGAAATGAAAAGTAATACACTGTACATCTAGCATGTAACTGTGAGACATGCGGCCCAGGTTTAAAAGACACAAAGACACACTCTGGTGGACGCAGGACTTCACACACAGGAGGCCGGAGTTTGAGTCCGTGTGTATCGTGACCATCACGTGTATTTAAAATGAAACATGGGATTTTAATGCCAATCCCCATGCTTTTTGACTAACTATACCAATTTGTTGTATTTTTGTAGCCTAAATCTACCAAATTAGTCCCGTTTCACAACATCCCAGTGTTTTTCACGAACCATACCAAGTCGTTTTGTTGCCTAAACCTAACAAAGTGTTGTTGTTGTCTAAAATTCTTCCCATTTAACAATGTTAAACGCAACATTGGTGACGTGTCTATCACGCGACCGGGACATGTATTTAAAATGGGACACATGTTACTTTACGACTGCTGTGCATACATGCGTATGATCTTATACGAATGGTTTATGAGAATGAGTTGCATGTTGGTGCCAAATGATTTGTAACACGGTCTCATGTTATTTCTCCAACATTCAGGCGTCCGTGACATTGACAGGTTGATTGTAAGTGGCCCTTTGGGCCCTCAGAGAGGCCTCATGGTGACAGGCCTAACATGCTCCCAAGGTGGTCCAGGTATGGTGTTTTTTTGACAACTGATCTCTTTTGGTTACGTAAGTCCCTCAAAGATAATCCTTAAGTGATTGAATAATGAATTTGGAGGCATTTTGAACATTGCATACAATGTGTGTGCCACAGGCAAAAAAAAAAACATGATAATTTCGACAATTGATAATTCCTCCTTAATATTGTAATGTTTCGTTTACTTCAAAGATATTAATATCGATATTTAACATGTAAGCAGTGTATTAACCTAGGCTTTATTTTGTTTGTCATTGTTTTGATAGGGAGGGCTTCTTTGTGTGTTTGGTGTGTGTGTGTTGCTCGACGGCGCACCTGTCTGCCTTGAGGCTGGAAAAGCTACAGCCTCTCATTTCTGACTGGAACTCGTGTGGTAATGCATTAGAGGGCTTGTCATTGTACTTTATTGAAGGCCTCTGACAAGCTATTTGACACCCTGACAGGGTCAGAGGTGTCAACCTGCTCAGACTGACAGGGAGATGGACGCACAAGGGCACAAGCGAATTAGGTTGCTACCCGAGTCAATTGCAGGTTGTAGCCCTAGGGCACTTTGCTGCTCCGCCAATAAAGCTTGGATGTAGTCACGTTTGATGCATTGCCAGAAAACAGGGGAAACGTAGATCACTTTTCAGCAAACCATAACTCATCTTTGCAATCTGTATTTTTACCTCTTTATGATATTTTTCCTTATGATGTCTTTGTGTTTGGTTTCTGTTGAAGGCAGATAAAACATCTGTGGAGCTATTATACATTTTTGTGGGGGTCCCAGCTGTATGTGATGTTTTACACACCTTTTGAATGCATTTTGTGCATGTCCACATCAAATATGGAAACGCACAAGTGGGAAACAAAGTGGAAATGGTTTAATGGATAATTAGCACATTATGTCACAATAATTTAAAGTATTGTGCGTACTCTTGCATGTAAAGATGCTTAGAACTATGGGCTTGTGGGACACAAAACGGCAAACAATTTAGCTGAAACTGCACAGGATGGAAATAATGGCACAATGAATTCTAAAGTCTCAAATCCTTGTTAAGACCCTCCATCTTTCAAACTAAACTGGATCACACCAAGAATCTCCTATCCCTTTATCCTGTTTAGATCCTCTAATCCCTCTGCCATTTTCCATTCTTTCTCTTTTTCTCATTTCAAATGGCAACTGTTTGGTTGTCCGGCATTGGAACGTTGAGAATTCGTCCTCCGAGTGAAAGGAAAGTAACTATATTGAAGAAAGGAAGAACAGCTTGACAGAGCCAAGAATGCTACGGATCTCTTTAAGTCCCATAATGAGATGTTTTCTCTGCTCGGAGCTTGTATTGACATGGAGACTAATGATTTCCACAAAGTAATAGATTGAGGGAGTAATGCGTAGGGGTGGGAAAGACAACACGAAGTGATTTAAGTCGTAGAGTATCCAAGATGCTCAGTGCCTCTCTTTGTATGGGATGTGAAGAGCCTTAATGACATCACTTCTCTGGAGCGGACACGCGCAGAAGCAGTATTGCAGAGTCTGCATGTACCTTCATAACGAATGTGGAACTAATGAGAACTAAAAGAAAACATGTCTCTCTTGATCTCTAAATAGATTTAACACAGCAATAGTTATATTCGCTCAAGAACTGCAAAAAAAATGACAGGACTTGTATGAAACTTTCCTGCAGTCCGAGTCCTTCCAATTAGGTACTAATGTTATCTATATTAACCCTTCGCCCCTTCCCTGACTTGGCTTTATTGAGGGAAGGGCAAGGGGGTTGGGGTTGCCTCAATAAAAACAGCACTAAAAAGCAATTACAGTGCTGTGAAGAATGGGACTTGTCAGTAATTTGCTGTCTAAAACCGAGGAGATTGCAGGTCTGGGGCCGATTGGAATTCTGAGCCTGGAGTGCAGTGTGGGAAAAGCAGTGGGAAGGCAAGCACCACTCTTTGTGAGGTAATTACTGGAACTACCAGAGGCCAGCGCCAGTCCCTGCTAATGATAACCCCGCTCCTCTCCCCTGCTAGTCACCTTGTAATTGATACACCCAATCTCACTCACTCAGGACATGTCCACAATAATGCGGATGAATTTGGACATGAATCATCTTTTTTTTTTCTCCCCTCCTTCATTTTGGCTTTCCATCCACACTGATCCACACTGATGCTTTTTGATCACCAAGGATGGGAAAATTGAGAATAAAAACAAGTCTGTGATAGATTAAGGTAATTATTGATTGAAGCCTTTACAAATATGAGTTGCATTCAACCAAATTCTTCTAAATTTACATGAGTTGTTTGCTAGTTGAGCTACTGTATGGAAAGATGTATGGAAACCAACTAGGAATAGAATAGGAAAATGGAGGGTGTTTATTGTTTGTGTGTAAATTAGTTTACATAGCCTACAGATTTTGTTGCTTGCAGTGGTGGCTGTAACAAGAAAGCTGTTTCACAAGTTTTTGACTGAAAAACGGATCGATGAATGCCCATACAGCAATTACGTTTTGTAACAAAAAAGTTAAATAATGATGCATACAAGATAATTGCAAGAATAAGTTGAGATATACTCTGGTTATTATGAATTATTAGAGTACATGTACTGTAACTGACTGGCTGACTGAAAACAACAAACTAAGTTTTTAATGTGTAAGTTGACCATTTTTTCATTCATTTGAAAGTTTGTCATCCACATTGAAATGGTCAGATCTTGTATTTCTACACTTCTACACAATTTTTGATGATAAAATAATGATTTCACTGACATTCATAAATTCTGCTTATTAAATGAAACTGACTGTGTCCTGGCTGCACTGAGACCCTCACTGGTTTATACTTCATGACAATATACTAAATAAGCCACTGAGGGCAGAACGGGTAAACTTAGGACACGTGATCTGGGCTAAAAATAAACCAATGTCTGTGAGTTGTAGATAACTTTGGATTTGGGGATCCATTTATTGACAGTTATATATATATATATATATACACACAGTATATATATATACACATGCTCACCATAGCATATCAGCATTGTCCATATTTAATAACATATTTCCAGCATAAAACACAGCAGCTACTCTGACATGCTAACAGTGCAACGACACGCTACACGGTCCGAAACGGTTTGCTTCTACCATTCTACACACCTGAATCCCTTCACCTGGATCTTAATGCTCCACCCTGTGTTCACGTTCAGAACTGCATGTGTATACACATTCACCTCAGGTTTCAGGTGGCTGTCTATGTGAACACATTTCCTCCTGGACAACGTTTCAGGCTCACACATCGTTTCTTGCTTTAACCCCAATAAGCATGGTAAATGAGACGGGGTCCGTGTTTCAAGACATCGCCGCAGACCTGACCTACTGAGGACAGACCGCCCCGACCAGG
>JAOVVB010173635.1:0-11383 GCA_028570985.1 Heterobranchus longifilis | reverse complement strand
TCTTCTAAAATCATAAAAGTGGTGTTCATATGGAGAGATTATCTTAAAGACAAAACCTGGAAGGATCAGAAACTGATCCAAAATCCAATAAAAAAATCCCATAGGCTTTTTGATAAGGGAAACCATGGCGATGCTAACTTCCTGGTTGGACTACAAAAGGACGTCATCCCTGCGGCTCCCTATTCTGCCTTTGACCCACCTTCCCCTGCCTCTGATTGGCTAGTGCTTGTTGATGTGGTTGAGGCATTGATGAGGCATGAGGAATGGGATTGGGTAAAAAATATCAGGGTAGGCCAATCAGAGGCAGAGTATGGCGGGACATATCTTCGCTATGGGTCTTTGAAATTCTTGAAAGCTTGTGAATTTGAGAAAAAAAAAAAAACAAAGATTTGAAAGTATTTGAAAATAGACATGGGCCATTGAAAGTGCTTGAATTTATATATTTTGTGCAAAAAACTGAAATGTAAGTTACTTTCATATTTCTTTTATTTAATGTTAGGCTGTTCCGCTGTCTGCATGTGTGTGTCCTGCTGCAGCCGGATTAGGTTTGTTTTTGACATATTACAAAAAATGTTTCTAATCAAAGTGTGGAGGAGGTCAGGGTGGATGGACGGGTCACTAAAACACAGACTTTCACCCATTAGACCGCTGTTTGTGTCCTATGTGAAAGCAAAAGTCAACGTTGTTATATAACAAACATAATTAGATTTTGTTACGTAACAAGCATACTTATTTTATCCCAAATCACAATCTTTTCTAAACCTAACCATGTAGTTTCCTATCAATTCACAAAGTTAACGAGGTGTTTAAAACTGCAATCCTAGAGAAAAACTGTTTCTTCTAAATGTAATAGAGAATACAGTTTAGTTGTTTGGAACAATGCGTGAGTGACTAGTATGTGAACACGTTAGTGGTACCGCAGTGACCTGTGATGGAATGTGCTGTGTGTAGCATTTCAACGGTAACAAATCATAACCATGATTGTTTTGATGTGGGAATATTTACCTCTGCTAAGCTGCATCTTACATCAACTGTAAAATGTGTTACATTATTTTACAGCATGGAAGTGGAGCTGTGTGGTATTTGAAGCATACTGTGTCACATTAAAACACATATTAGCATGTTGCTGCAGGCTTTTGTCAGCTTTCATACTTCTCCTTGCTTTACAAAACAAATGGAGCAATGCAAGGGCTCATGGGATATGGGATGTTAATTTTGGGAAATGCTAAATGCTACACATAGCTCTGTTGAGACTTTAAGAACACGTCACTTTCTTCATCTTTCTGAAAGTAATACTACAGACGGTGGGTGTTTGATAATGTCCCAGAGAGTTGGCTGGAATGTCTCCTTATATGGTCAAAGAGAAGATTGGTCTCCACCCAAATGGACCAATCAGAGGAGAGATGGGCAGGAGGAAGGCAAAAAGGTCTTTCCTCCCCTTTTCTCTTTCTTGTTTCTTGTTTCATCTCATTCTCTCTCCTTTTCTCCTCTCTCTCTGTCTGTCTGTCTCTCTCTCTCTGCCTCTCTCTCTCTCTCTCTCTCTCTCTCTCTCTCTCTCTCTCTCACTCTCTCTCACTCTCTCTTCAGTAGCGTGTGGAGTACCAGTCATTGTCCGTCATCTGAACGAGTTCGTTGACCACGTCCAGCAGGTTGTAGTTGTATTTCTTCAGCAGCCGCTGGTTCAGCGGCCGGTCTCCGAAACCCATCTCCACTAGCACGGCCATCATGGTGTCCTGGGTGGACGCGTCCACCGGAGGCTGCAGAGACACAATATCCAATCAGTCCATGAAACCTACTACTGATTATATCAATCCAAATGTCCCAGCAACATATGAAGAGACCATGTTAAAAATAGGTAAAAACAATATTGGCATTATAAATCGGTCATTGGCCACCCTGCTCTCTAAATATTAGCACTGGCCATTAAAAAACCCATATCAGTATACTGGGTGAATGGAAATAGAGTAAAGTGACGACATAACAGGGTTGGATTAACTCGCATGCAGCAGGTATTGTCAGAAAACTAAAACACATATTGAATGTGATCCATACAAAATGAAGAAAAGAGATTTTTTTTACCCGGTGTGGAGACAATGGTTATTACAAACTTCTGTTACCTCGTCCTCCCCGTCACTACACGGAGAGCCAGATGAAAGCTTCAAGAGTCTAGAGGACTACAACTATTTATGAACCAAAGTAATTCTGAACGACTGCCGTTGTTTTTTGCCCAGGTGAGTAAATGTGTTGAGAGTTACTGTCTTTTTATATTTGAACTCCAATATGTACATGGACACACCGCTGGTGTCAGGCTGCAAATGCTAGCTAACTTTAGCTACTATTTTCTATGTTTTAGATCAACCATTTCCAGAGGTCTGGTGAAACAGTGGGGTAGTAAGAGAGAAACTCTTTTACACTCTTCTAAACCAAAAATATGAAAAGTTATGATGGAAGCACAGGTAACGGGCTACCTACTGGGCATTTCTGCCTGTCGCACCTCTTACGGTGCCACTGGGGCAGCTGCAGGATCATCAGCCAGGAGCCACCCTTCATTGATGTTTCGCTCCATTAATCCCGTAACATCTCACGGTGGTGGAGCAATGGTAGAGATCACTCCCTGAGGTATCTTCCACATGTCAGTCCAACTTATGGTCCTGTTGATCACTCTCTGAGGTATCTTCCACGTCAGTCCAACTTATGGTCCTGTTGATCACTCTCTGAGGTATCTTCCACATGTCAGTCCAACTTATGGTCCTGTTGATCACTCCCTGAGGTATCTTCCATGTCAGTCCAATGTATGGTCCTGTTGATCACACCCTCCCAGGTTGTTCAGCCTGTATGTATTGCTCCTCCTCGGGCCTGACCGCCTCTGAGATCACCAATTCCTTCTTCTCCTTCCTTGTGACTTTGGACCACATCTTGGCAGCTGTTCCCCACCCCCTCCCTGACTGTGTCCTGCCGAGGATCTCATGGTGCCTCAGCCTACTGATGGCCTGGTCGACTGCTTGCTCGGCTCTCCACTTGCGTCCAGTTCGGACCGGGGCCTTGGTGTTCTTTACAGACCAATCTGAAGAGTCTCTCAGCTCTACCACAAGTCTGGCCTTCTCCTGTCTGTAGCCCTGGATGATTGACTTCAGTGGCAGCTGAAGTGTGTTCCTTCCAAACAGGCATTTGCTGGAGAGGCTCTGAGGTAGGCCCAGCCATTTATGGATGTAACTGTTGGCTTTGGTGTCCATCTTTCAGTGCTGTGGAGGTGGTGACCTTGCACATTCTGAGAGGCCACATGACTTAGTAGCACCAGACCTTGAATTTCTCTGGGAGATGGCTTTTGTTTATCCTTTCCAGGCCTTTGTAGAGCTGTTTCATGACAGTGGCAGTCATGTGTTTGTCAGATCGGTTGTATACAGTTTCCCTATGCTTCGGACAGGTTGCTCCACCAGTAACAGAATCTGTTCTCCATCCACCGTGAAAGAGATAAGGTCGTTCCTGGCTCCTTTCTGGACTGAGAGACTGCGAGACTTGGACGGTTTGATTCTCATCCTGGCCCATGTGAGGAGTTCCTCAAACCTTTTTAGGAGCTGGGCAGTACAAGCCACTGTTTGAAGAAGGGTTGTAACATCGTCCACATAACTCCACAAGGCTGGCAGTCATTGACCTGACTGTGATCTGACTCCTCAAACTATTTGTCTCCCGCCGATCAGGATGACTTCAAAGGCTGCTGTGAAAAGGATGGGAGAGATTGAGAAGCCCATCACTATGCCTTTCTCTAGCTGATGTCAACCAGTTGTAGCTTCCTGTGTTGTGTAGCAGACATGGAAACTGCCAAAGTAACTGGATACCAGGTTCTGGATACAGGTTGGGATGTAGAAGAACTCTAGGGCAAAGGTGATGAGCTGGTGGGGGACGGAGCCTTAGGCATTTTCTAGATCCAGCCAGACTATGTGGAGGTCTGATTTCTCATGCTTGGCTGTATGAATCTGCTCCCACATCATGGTTGAGTTCCATGCAGCTGGGGAACCCTGGGATGCCTGCCTTCTGGCAGCTGGTGTTGATATAATTGTTGTCCAGGAGGTAGCTGGTCACTTGTTTCGCCACCACTGAGAAGAAGATTTTCCCTTCTCCGTTCAGTAGAACGATGCCTCTGAACTGGTTGATGTTGCAGGAATCTTGTTCTTTTGGGATAAAGGTGGTCACTGCTCTGGTCCACTCTAATGGGATGACTTGGGCCTTCCAGGTAAATCTCATCAGTTTCCACAGTAGCTTCAGCACCATGGGGTAGTTCTTATATACCCTGTAGGGTACACCATTTGGTCCTGGTGCTGAGGAAGACCTTGCCGGGTCTACCACCTGCTTGATCCCAGCCCATTTGGGTGGTGTGGTGTTGAACTGGGAAGCTGGCTCAGCAGGACGAGGCACATGTCCTGGCAAGCCAAGTGGGATGTTCTTCTCACGGTTCTTCTGACTCTTATGCTGTGTTCACATTACGGGTGACATGGCAACATTCTACAAGTCGTTTTCAATGGAAGGCGGTGATATGACACTACAAGCTGATGCCCGACACCTGTTTCTGGGTAACGGGCATGACACGCTTTAAAAAAAGTTGAGATCGGCTCAACTTTTTTCAGTGCTGCAGTGACGCGGTGAAGCATCAACCCATCTATTTAACTGTTTCCAGTTGTCTTCTCTGCTACTGTGTTGTTTAGCTAAGTTAGCTTCCTCTGTATTGCAGTGCACACGAGGATGTAATGTGGCGGTGAAATATGAAATGAAATGGGCACTCGAGCAACACCAACAGTTACGTGACAACGACTCTGTGACAATGTAGCTGGCCACACTGAGCTGTTTGTAGCTTTTGTCCCCCATAATGTGAACACAACATTTATGTGCTCCTTGAGCTCCTGCTCAGTGGCTTCCAACTTCCCACTCGTCTTCTCCTCCAACAGACTCCGAGCAGACTTGAAGGGGTCCCAGAAGAACCTCGCCCTCTCCTTCTCTTTCTTACTTCTATGCTTACAGATCCGCTCTGCCCTCCTCAGGGTTGCAAGCCTGCTTTTGATCTGGTCCTAGTGTGCCTTCAGACCATCTCATTCTCCTTTGCCTTCCTCCAGGACCTCCTGAGAGCCGCCTCTCTTTCACCAGGTTGAATATCTCCCTCTCTTGCCTCCCCATCTCCCTGTGGATGTTCTTCCTCTGGACCATCTCTCCAAATCTCTCCCTGCCTTCCTCACAGACAATGCTGCTGAAGAGGTTCAGCTTGGTGGTTGCACTGCCTCGCAGTGACTTCTCGATGATTGTATGCAGGTTCTGGTCGAAGCTTTTCTAGGCCTCTTTGTCATTGACTTTGTGTTGTCGAACTGGTCTCTCTTTCCCTCTTGCTTGTCTTGTGGGTTCAGTGCTGGGTGTCTCCTCATGGCGTTCATGCTGTGGGTTGTGCACCTGTTGCTGTCTGTGCACCTGCTGTGGCTGCTCCTCCTCCCTCTGATCATCAGTAGCACTGTGGTGCTCAACCTGGCTCTGAATCCTCCTTGTCTGATCTGCTGGCATGGTGCAAGCTTGCATTTGGTCTTTCCCGCTACACTTTGCCTTCCCTGGGTGGATTCGCAGGCCCCTATAAGTCCACATTGGGTGTCCACATTGTGAGGACCTGTTTAAAGGGTAACTAGCCTGTCCACACCCGGTGCAGTCTTTCCTGCCATCAGTCAGTCTTTCCTGACTGTCTTCCAGACTTTCCTGGATGCCGACTGCCCTGTTTACAGTAGTCACTGGTGTATGGTATGTAAAAGAAAAGCTGTTTATAACTACCATATCCACTGTGTAGTGTTGTGTAAACCCTGTCCTGTAGGCTATTTTATCAGAGTTTAGGCTAATGTTACCAGCTCTGTCATGCACTACTGGGTTTGGGAAATTCTATAGTTATGTGCATTGAAGTGCAGCTAAAAATATATGTAAGACCCTGTTTAAACTTGGTTTTAAAATGCGTCTTGGGCGATCGGATCACAAGTGGATAGGGGTTAAAGCAAAAAACGATTTGTGAACCTAAAAAGTTGTCCAGGAGGAAATGTATACAATATATTGAATAAAGTATTATATGAATTAAAAACTGCTCTATGCCTGAAATGAGGCATGGTGGCTGGGAAAATGATGCCCGATGGACTGCCCTAAATACAAGTGCAAATGCAATGTAATCCCACCACTCAAACCAGGTGGTCTGGGACGCATTTGACCATGTATCTTTTGTAGTGTTAACGCTAATGTGACCTGATGCATCCCGAACAAGGGCGTAGCAGGAAAGTATGTCATCAATGCAGGACGTGGTGGTTGTTTTGGTGAGTGCGCACCGCTCTATAACTTGCCCATTTTACGACGAGTTAGATTAAGTGTTGCGTGACCGTGGGGTTCTGCTGACAGCGATATTTTCAGCTGTACCAACACAACCACTAACGTGACTGGAGACAGCGTGGACGTAATAACTGTGCGTGGGGCCCCTTGACCTTCTAGCGGAAGTGACATAGGCAGTAACAGAATCTGAACACAAGTGGTCAGCTGGAGGCACACGATAGACACAGGTGTTTTAAAACAAAGTGTATACAGGGTCTAATGCTGCATTCACATGGAATCAGGGAGATGGCAGACCGGCAGATAGACAAAACACCTTTTGGACGGCACAGGAAAAACAGTCAGATGGAATGGCAAGATGTAAAAATGAAACACACGTTATGATGTGTGAAATAAAGTAATTTTGTATTTATTTCTGTGTAATTATTGTAGTAATGCATGTAGTTTTTGTAATATATCATCTATGTTTTCTCCTTGTGTGAGGGAGCTATGTAACATCCGGTTGTAAATACCGTCATGGAGGACGGCAAAAAGGTAATTTTGGCTGGCAATGCCGTGTACTGTTACTGGTGCCAGTATTCTCTGCTGGCCTCACCTAATTTTACCGTCCTGCTCTCGTCCATTAAAAAGATATCCATTCTGCCTGACTCTGTGTGAATGCAGCATCAGTGTCATTGCAGAAACAAGAACATTTATTGGATCTGCCTTGGTAATGGATGTCTAATATTGAAGGACTCAGATTGGGATAAAAAACTTGGTGGGGACATCCCTAGTACTTTAAGAGGACAACATGAGGTATGACATATAAAGTGCTGACCTGTGTGGGGCCTTGTCCCGTGAACAGAGCTTTGTAGGCAGAAGCAGCTACGGACAGAGCTCCTTTCACCAGGCCGCTGGTGATGCCTGGGTGCCTAAGAAGGGACAATAAAGAGGTTACCTTCAAAACTGCTATGTGAATGCTTTGGCTACATCTCCAACTCAGCATGTCTACATAAATAGAAAAATATGTTTTCAGTTGCACATTTTTCACATCAAGGTCAACTTTGGTGAACTTTGACAGGTGAGTTTTCACCAGTGATACTCAACTTACGACCCACCGACCATTGTCTAATTCACAATGAAAATAAATTGTTCACACCACAGATTGTATATGATGGAAGACACTTCTCAGTCCTCACACTGTACAAAAGTGAAGCCAAGATATCCCAGATATGAGTGACACCATCTTGTAATTTTTGCAACCAGAGTCTGCACAGTAGCAACCAGGTGGCGTTAAAGTCCCGCCCATACACCCACCTACCAATCAGGAGTCAATCACAGCTGTCAATCATAACATTTCACCCCGTTTTTATAGCATCAAATAACTCATTAAAATCAAACTTATCAGAAAAATGAACACTTGAACAAACATCAGTGTGATAAGAACTACCTAAAATGAACATTTATTGAACATGTACTTTGATTTTTTAGTTTGGCTCATGTCCCATCCACTAACATGGAGGGGACGGGGCTTATGACCTATACTGCAGCCAGTCACCAGGGGGCGGGGCTTTTGACCTATACTGCAGCCAGCCACCAGGGGGCAGGGCTTATGACCTATACTGCAGCCAGCCACCAGGGGCCGATCCAGATGTTTTGGCTGTCAGGCTGTCCATCCCATCACACTAGGAATCTTTTTGTACTTTGAATGTAAATAAGGTGCCAGAGTGCCTCAAAAAGCATCAAATAGAGCTTGTTAATAAAAAAAAGTGCCAGGGGAGGATCCCACTGACCCCTGACAGAGGTCTGGGCTAATGCTGCTTTCAAGACAATTTGGAACTCGGAAGTTCTGTGGTGAGATTCCCGACTTCCGACATCATTGTGTTCACGCAGCTTTCACATCTCACATTTTAGATACATAATTTCCATTAGCTGCGTTTCCCTTATCATTATATTGGCCCCCTGAACAAATCTGTAACGTTAGCTACTTTTGTGGTTAGCTAACGATAAAAGTTAGAAATGTTTGTCTTAGATGTTGGCTTTGAAACCATTAACAACAAAGGCTGCCATGTTAGATTGTGTGACTGACGTCAACTTGGATAAATTGGAGCTCAAAAATGATACCCGAATTTCTGACCGGGGCAGGTCCTCAAATCCAAGAAACGCCCCTGCAAACACCTGACCTGTGCAGAGAAAAAAGATATGGGCCTTTTAATGTTTATTCATTTCATCTGATAAATATCATTAATGTTTGTTTATTAACTGGCCCCTGGCCTCCAGTCATTTTGCAAAAGTGTCCCCTGGGCAAAACAAATGGAGTAGCCCTGGTTTAGACGATTTGAGAGCAAGCCATGTTGACCTATAAGAGAACAGAGAGTTCAAACAGGAAGCTATCACACAATCATTAGCTGTGTGTCTTTCATTTCACCTCCTATAAACTAGTGCTCCTCAAACAACAACAGTTTGCAGTTATGAGACAAGAGCCAATAGTACAAATACTTTCTTTGAAAAAACTCTGTGAATTTATTGTAGCAACAGTGCTAACAAGCTTGCTAACTGACAGTTGGCAAGAGTTAGCAAGCTTTTTAGCTCAGATAAAACTTTTGAATTAAGTGATAAATACAGAAAACAAAATGCCAGTATAAAACAGAAAGAAGCTCTGCACTAGCATGGTCTGGCCAGCTAGCGTGTTTGTGGTTAGCTTGGCTACAGTAGGCTAGTTCACCAACTAGCCACCACCAAGCTTTTAGAACAAAATATTGTGCTGTAGCATTTTCTGGTATGACCTGGGGTCTCATTTATAACTGTTGCACAAAACAGGGCCTGAAAGAGGCGTACGCCACTTCCTACGCAAAAGTTGTGATTTATAAAAACAAACTTGATGGGAGAATGTCTCTCTGTATCAGTCTGATTGCTGTAAACATAAATACTGCAGTGACGATCATGCATAATGCTGCATGATGGCTGCGCCCTCGGTTGTTGCCGTGATTCAATGTAAATAATAACTGATCATCTGGCTCATTTCTCTGCATTAACATTTACTATATACTATACTATACTATACTATACTATACTATACTATACTATCCATGGTTGAATGTGGGGGTGTAGAGGGTGGGATCATTGATTATCTATGGTTGAATGTGGGCAGGATAGCAGGCTGATCCAGCTGTGCACATTTCCAGGTTGATTTTGGAAGTAAATTGCACACTTGCAGGCGTATGCCTGGTTTTATAAATCACATTATTTTTCGGCGCATGCCATTTTTCAGCTTTGAGCGCACGTACATTTCTAGTATGGATCCACCGCACAATTTTATAAATGAGACTCCAGGGGTCTCATTTCTAAAACTGTGTGTAGAATCCACACTGAATGTTGCCATATGAACAAATGAGGAAATGTATGTATGCTAAAAAATACTCTGATTCAAAAAACCAGGCGTCAACCTGGAAATGTGCGCAGCTGGATCAGCCTCCTATCACGGCCACATTCAACCATAGATGGTTGATGCAAAGCACCTGGTGAATGTTGATACAGAGAAATGAGCCTGATGATCAATGGTTCTAAATGAAAGTTCAGGTCTTTATGCAACACAGTTTCACTTCCACCGAGTGAGATTTAGTAAGCAGTCAGCATGTTTTCTTTATTCTCTGGTATATATGCTGGTTTGAGTTTGAATGTGTGTGTGAGAGAGACCTGGGGTCCTCAGGGTTGTCCTCTGTGTCTCCAGTAGCTTCAGTATCATCTGTTTGAGTTTCTTCAGGACCAGAAGCTGTGGGACAACAAAACATCACATTATCCTCAACTCCATCATACATCTATCAGTTTAAATAATGTCTCACATTTAGTCAGTACCAGCAGAAGCTAACAGCTGCTGTGCCTCCATACAGGGTGGCTCAAGAGTCTTCTGGTCTTTTCACAGCTGATAGTCTGAACCGAGGTTTGTGTTGTTGTTACATTGTATTTGATTAGTTTTGGTTTCACATTGCAATGATGCAGTCTCACTAAAGACCGATACATGACATACGTCCTGCAGGGCTATCGCAGTGAAGGGACTTCAACCTGATGCAGGAATAGCGTGACATTTTTTTCTGTGCAAATTAATTAATTTATCCTGATTTAGTGCTATATACATAAGCTTTATTGTTGTGATAACATAACAATCATTTCATACAGACTACAGTAGGTGAGAAGCATCAACATTTTCACTGCTCTCGTCATCTCTCCAGCTTCCGGAGCTTTCCCTCATTATGCATTGTGAGCGCACAAGTAGCCTAAACTTAGTGAAATCTCACAGAAACAAATGCTGTGGAGGTCTCTTGTTGGTCAGGAATGAAAGGGGGGAACTGAAGATGACACACATACATTTTATTCATGTCCGAGGAGTATTTATTCAGTGATCGGTGAAAAATCGGTCCAACAACTGAAGAAACAATCCGACACAGTCACAAAACAAAAGCCCACTGTCTTGTTTTGCCTGTGACTCAACAAATATCCCGCTGTACATGTGTTTGAACAGTGATTGATCAGCTGTATATGTGTTTGAACAGTGAATGATCAGCTGTATATGTGTTTGAACAGTGATTGATCAGCTGTATATGTGTTTGAACAGTGAATGATCAGCTGTATATGTGTTTGAATAGTGATTGATCAGCTGTGTATGTGTTTGAACAGTGAATGATCAGCTGTATATGTGTTTGAATAGTGATTGATCAGCTGTATATATATTTCTTCACCACAACGGTCCGGTACAACGCCTGCGTCACTGCTGATGCCGCACCAAACCGCCTGTCCATCTCACGCTCCATTTTGCCCTCACTCATGAACAAGACCCAAGATACGTGAACTCCTTTGCGTGGGGCAGTAACTCACTCCCAACCTGGAGGGAGCAATCCACCACTATGTGATTGAACAGTGAATGATCAGCTGTATATGTGTTTGAACAGTGATTGATCAGCTGTGTATGTGTTTGAACAGTGATTGATCAGCCGTGTATGTGTTTGAACAGTGATTGATCAGCTGTATATGTGTTTGAACAGTGAATGATCAGCTGTATATGTGTTTGAACAGT
>JAOVVB010173614.1:0-11384 GCA_028570985.1 Heterobranchus longifilis | reverse complement strand
TAAGTCTAGTTTTTATTCCACTGTTTCACTAATATTACTGTTATTATAGCTTTTAAATCTCTTTGATTATATTTTCTGAAATGTCTCACATGCATTGCTCTCTTGTTGTAAAATGTCTTCTTTCAGTCTACCGATGTAATAACCATTTCTCTTTGGAAGCGATCTATTACTGCCAGTGACAATACATTATGTAACATATATTTCTGTGGTCATCTAACACAAAAGTGTCCCTATGTACATGTACATATATACATTTATTACAGAGTATGAGGCAGAGTTACATTTGTACGTTTTATATGTTGAAACTTCAAGTTTATATTTTTGTAGCGGCAAGGCAGTCATTAAAGGAAAAGGTATGACTTAAACATTCTGTTTTTGTCTCCAGAATGACAAATGTCCCGACATCTCATCAATAAATGCTTCCTGGTAGTTTCCCAGGATTCATAGCTATATTTTATATTCCATTAGTTATATTATCTCATTAGCATTGCTGCAGAGGTGATGTTAACATACAAATGATGATATAAAAGTTACCCCTCTGCCTCATACTTAGACTATATTTACTTTATTGAATTCCATAACACATTGTGAATCTATGTATGTATATTTTTCTGAAACACAAGTACATCTCATGTAATTTATCTTTGCTGCATTGTCACTGGCAGTAATAGATTACATTTGTAGCGATACTACTTTGAACAAACTTTCTGTAGAACATATATTCTGAGCTATATTCACATCAATTTCAAAAGACAAAGGATAAATAATAATTTTACTGTTTATTCTGTTCTATGAAAAGCTTCTAATACTGTCATTTGGCATGAGGTTATACACTGAGTGATCACTGCTGCTAGAGGTGTATACCTCTGCCAAAAAATAGTATACTATTATATATACACTACTATTATTATCTGCAGATAATACTGCTGGCCCAATTGTCTGTTCCTATATATTTGGTCTGTTATTTTATTATTATAACATTTTTTTCCTTTTTTGTTGTTGTCTTTTTCAATTGATTTATCTAGTTTTTAGGACTATTTCTATACTATGTTTTCTGCATGTTTTATATGACATACTATGCAATCTATAGTATACTACTGAATATTATTCAGATGTTACTTTGCCTTTTCCTCACCTTTATTTGAACACCAAAGTTAAATTTTGTTTGGATGGTCACTTTATTAAGTTTGTATCACTAATGAATACATGTAGGACCATTTTAATGTCGTACTTCATCAATGTGAGGCCAAGCTTAAATACTTGTGTACTAATGAGTACAAACAGTTTTGATTTACTTATTCATTTATTCCTCTTTATATTTCCACATTTATTTAGCTCATCTTTTGCAGATTTATTGTTTTTCTGTGTTTTATTTTGTATGGAGGTTCTGTAATTATGTCTGACACACTGTAGAATGGTTTTCTATTATTATTATTATTATTATTATTTATTTTCTCCTCTGTAGGACAGTGGGGTGGTATTGCTTCCGGACTGACCTGACAGCAGTGTGTCCGGGCCCAGTGTGCAGCAGGCTGTTGTGTTGTTGTGTTTACTGCTGATCTGTGAGAAAAAACAACAACAACAACAACAACAAATTCATGTTAATCATTGACAGACTATTGACTCTTGATAATGGAAACATTCTGTGAGAATCACCAATCATAGAACAAAACTGAGACGTTTCAAACACTCCTTTCACTCCCACGCTAAATGTCGTACCAGACAATAATATTCCCCAGTGCAAATGTTCTGCTCGTCTATTTATGGTTAAATAATATTAGGGACAATATTAGATAAATATTGCATTAACAATACAATCAAATAGAATTAAAATTACGTTTAAAGCAGATCATGTAATGTTTTCACTGCACAGAAAAAGTTGTGTTTTATGTTTCAGTAAAGCTTTTTTGTCGAACACTAAAGTAACTGATGTCTGTTTTTTTGTTTTGAGTATTGTACACCTGGTCTTAAAAAAGCATGAAAAAGTCCAAAATATAACTTTCATTACACTGCAGGATCCCTGCTACTATAGTCTGCCGCTTTTAAAAAAAAAAGTTTATTTTTTTATTGACGAGACATTGTGGTATGAGTTTTGTGGGGCTTTATAGACAACATACTAGAATATAAGGCATTTTGAGATTTGGGGATTTTTGGCCAAATTCGACATCCTATACTATGGGGTTTTTGTGGGATTTTTGACGACACTATACTCTGCCGTGTTTGATTTTTTTTTGACGAGACACTGTGCTATGCCTTTTGGGGGGCTTTTTAGACAACATATGAGGCATTTTGAATTTTTTGGATTTTTGGCTAAATTTGACATACTATCCTCTGGCGTTTTTGTGGGATTTTTGATGAGATATTATACTATGATGTTTCTTAAGGCTTTTTCCACATATTATACTGTTACGGGGCCAACAACACTCCACCTCTGACCCAAATCACATACTGACAACACCTTTAAAACACTCAAATCCATGGGCTTTATTAAGATAAAAACACACAATTGAAATATTGCGCAATCCCAGGCTGAGCAGCAGCAAGACCAGCAGTCTCCACACCAGAGACCTCTCTCTTCTGCTGCCGGCACAGGAGCTTTTAATCAGCTCCTCTCCAGACCAGGTGCACCTCGTTGAGCGGTCGATGCAGCACACCTGGGCAAAGCTGCAGGAGAGGGAGACGAGACATAACATATACTATGACGTTTTTGTGGGATTTTTGACGACATACTATACTCTGCTGTTTTTGCTTCATTTATCTTCATCATCTATCCTTTAATAACAGTGTGCATACTCTGACTTTTTTTTACAACATTTTGGATTTACTATGACATAGTATACTATAACTGTTTTATGAAAAAATTTAGACAATATAGTATACTATGACATTTTGATTACTTTGTTTTTCGACATATACTATGACTTTGTTCAGCACACTACGCTGACTTTTTTTTCAACACTGAATCATTTTCGACATATACTATGACTTTATTCGACATACTAAACTATTTTTCTCAACATACTATACTATAACTTTTTAATGACTTTTCCCCTCGTTATACTATTACTTTTTTCTACATACTACACTATTACTATTTTTCATTTTTTTAAAACATACTATTTTATTACTTTTTTTCAATATACTATGACTTTTTGACAAAATAAAGTCAGACTTCTTTGACATACTTAATGATTTTTTTTTTCCATTTTTCATTTAATGGCATACTATACTATACTATGACTTTTTTAATGACATATTTATGCATCTTATAATGATTTTTTTATGACATTTTCTATTACTTTTTAATGATTCTTATGACATTTTCATGACATACTAACTATACTATGACTTTTTATCACATATTTATTACATGCTGTACTATGACTTTTTATGACAGTTATGATGTACTATACTATGACTTTTTATGACATTCATGGCATACTATACTATAATTCATTATGACATTTTAATTGCATATGATACTATGACATATTTATGACATACTATACCAGGGTTTTCTCAACCAGTATAATGCTTAGGTGCAGCACCCAAGCCAAATGAATGAAAAGATTTTTGTATATTATATTGTAACATTGGCATTCATTTAGTCATGTTTCTGTCCACCAGATGAATGTAAGTCCAATATTCACTCTGTTTTAGCTGTTTCTGGTCTCTACCAACTCCTGAGGGAAATATCTGGCAAGTCACTAACGGTGTCTGTCTGCCGTTCAGTGCTGAGCAGGTCGCATACAGTTTTTCACTTTAAAAAAAACCGCTGTGAGAGTGAACCGAAACAGTAACATTGTGGACCAGACAGATAAACACTGTAAAGACGAGGAGAACTGCAGAACATTAAACATACACACATTTTAGTCTGAATTACTTTATTTTCATACAAGTAACCATTTAATTTTTTTTTTTAATTACACAGTTGACATTATTCAAAATTAGATGAAAATCTTTCTTTCATAACTAGCAAACTCTACATTATTATACATCTCATAAACCGTCACCGAGTTAACACACAATTAGTCATTGTAATGAAATAACATCCTGAGCTTTAAAACAGGTTTAGATTAAAATTGTTATCACTTTATCCAGGTCATTCAATGTAAGGCAGAATTTTGGTTCACTGTAGACGCTTATTTCTCCTATATGACATGAATAAACAAAATGAGTACAATTGAATGAAAACTAATGGTTTGGATTTTTAAAAGCAGGTGTGTTAAGTGCACATTTAGCAGGGACAGACCACAAGGACCAAACCTAGTAAACTCTAACCAGCTGAAATTACACTGAAGTATTGCCCTCCAGTCTTCAAAGTACATCTGGACCCATATGATACAATGAAGAAAACCTCGTAAGTAGTTTTTGTACATTTTATGACTTGAGTGAAAGTTAATTTATATGACAGAATTCATTCTGAAGCAGTATTAATCTTACTGGGTGATTTTTTTTAAAGCCTTTCCCTTGAGGGGCAAATCATGTAAGCACACAGGCGGAGAGAGCTGGTAGGTTGGTCAGCTGGTGAGAGAGTCATCTGATTGGTTGGATGACGAGCTCACAGTTTGGCATAGTCCTTCAAGATGACCTCCAGCTTCTGACTCAGCATGATGTTCCCTCTAACCTTCAGCTTGCCAGAGAAGAACGCCTAGAAAATCAAAAAAGACACACTGGTTTTTTTTCAAGAAAGCACAAAGTCTCCTCCGATTTCAGCTGGTTTGGCTGTTAGCTGTTTTAAAGTACACAGGGAGTAAACGGGGCCAAGATGCCCGCAGCAAACACTAAAGAAAAAGCAACAAGCCAGGGCAAAAGGGAATATGTGACCATTGGTGCTCTGGCAGCAGAACAATGTGATAATATTCATATTCATACGGTTCAGAGCTGAGAGGTGCATCAGAAAAGTCTCTTTATGGGGTAAGCTGAACTGCTGGTGATGTGCAGCGCTTTCCTCGGCTAAAATCAATCCAGGGATGGCGGACGACCCTGGGTGACAGGTCGCTGCGTCCTTTTTAACTCTTCCAACTTATCTTTCTCCAGCTGCTCCTTTCATCGTCGGAGAGGCTGGAAAAAAGAACCTGCCTGAGGGAGCTTCAGCACCGCAGCCTGTTGATGCTCTTTTCACACACACTGGCCACGGATCGATATCAAGCGATCCAGGAAGCATATAAATTCGGAACAGCAATGGCCACTCCCTTCAACAGATGAGATGCTACAGACATAACAAGTAGTGCCGATTGATTACCTGCATGGAGTGCTTTCTGAACTTGGTTTGATAGATTGTTTTCTTTCCTTCTTTTATGACATGATGAGATCAAGAGAAGTCATTACAGATTGAAGGGCTCTTCAAAGGCACTTTTGCTTTAATTAAAATGTATAACATGGGATTTTAATATCTGAAAAAGATGGGATTTAAAATATGAGGCTACATTTTTGCCAAAAAAACAAACATTTTAGCATCTGTTCTGCTAAAATGCTCCCTTTGTGAGCATCAATGTAGAGCAGGTGGTACCGTGTAGAAATCTGGCTTTCACATGCAGAAAAAAAAACAAGGCCATTCACAGCACAGCATGTAAACTAGAATTACAGCCTTGTGGTTGTGTGCCTCCGCCTCCGTCAAGTTGCAGTTTACATCCATGACTGTCCAGACTCATATAATATATGTAGTAAAGACTTTGAAGGAATTTAATTAAAGGTATCAAGTGTATTTTTGGCCAGTAGACAATTCTTCAAATATGGATTCCAAAGACGCTACAAATTATAAAAGGTGGACGCTTCACACACACGTTCAACCCGGCAGCACAGAAGATCTAAACAATCACCACAGATTCAAGATTCGTGTTACTAATTCAGTATCCGATGAAATGTCTCGCCTTCTGTTCCTGAGTTATGGCGTTGAATAATGACCAGAAAAGTGTTTTTGCAGAAAATGATGACGTCACAGTGAAGATGACCTTTGACTTTTTGGGTATAAAATGTCATCACTTCATAATTGTATCATATTAAGACTATTTGTGTGAAATGTTGTCATAATTAGAATACAAATTCTTGAGTTATGACCCAAAACATGTTGTGAGGTCACAGTGACCTTTGTTCATCCTTGAGTCCAAGAGGACGTTTGTGCCAAATTTGCAGAACTTCTCTCCAAGCATTCCTGAGATATTGCGTACACGTGAATAGGACGGACAGACGGACGGACAACCCAAAAACATAATGCCTCCTGCCACGGCGGCATAAAAACATGTCACATCAACAGTGATTCATTCTGACTGAATAGGTCTGACAACTTGTTTGTTACCTTCTGAGGGTTGAGTTTCCCCTGCACCACCTCCATGAAGTCTTTATCTGAAACGGTGAAGGTCACATCCGCCTTGCCACTGTAAGGGCCTTCGTGCAAGGAGCCGCTGCCGTTCTTCAGATCGATGGCTGGCGGGGGAAAAAAAGCGACGGCAGAGGGAGATGATGGAATAAATCATAAACACTTGACAAGAGTTTTGATGGGCTGGTTGGCTTTCCTTTCACAACTCACTTGTATGAGTTATTCTGTCTTTTACGCCAATGTTCTCCAAGTTTAAATTGTTCATTTGACAGCTTGTTAGCAAAATGTCAATCTGGGTCAAATTATCTTGTCAACTCTCAACAGCTCGTACTGATATTTCAACCTTTGTTGTCAAGCGCGAATCATGTTTTCAGACTGATTTCTGAGCATAGCACTGAAGAGACTCCAGTGAGCAGCAATATAATAATAATAATAATAATAATAATAATACAAAGTGCTTAACATAAAAACAGATAAGCATAACATTTATGATTAAACAATAAAAACAAGGAAAATAAAATACGATTAAATTAAAAGCAAAAGAAGACACAATGAAATAACCATCAGCTAAAAACACTTCAGGGAAAGCAATGGTAAACAGATGTGTCTTAAGATTTAATTTTAAAGTGTCAACAGATTTAGAATTGACTAAAGATTTAGATTTAGAACAGACTGTTCCAAAGATTTGGGGCGTAATAAACAAAGGATGTCTCTCCGTGCTTCTTAGGGACCGCATATGTCTCAGACATGTCAGACAGATAAGACGGGGGCAAAGTCATTCAGTGATAAACCAATAAAATAATTTTAAAATTAACTCTGTGACAGACGGGTAACCAGTGTTAACATTTTAAGACTGGAGAAACGTGGGCTCTCTGTCTGGTTTTCGTCAGGATATAATAAATACAATAATTTAATATTGACAGGAGGTTCACAAATCCAGGTTACAAATCCAATTTGGCATCCTTGCCTCTAGCCAAAATACAGGTTTCCAAAAGAGACAGGTTCAAGTTTTAACTTATCTCATATATATAACATATACATAATAAATGACTGCCTCTTGGCTCCCCACACAGCTTAGCACTTTATCTTATCCATATTCTTATTGCTGCAGTGTTTCTTGCTTTTATCACATTCAAGTTTTTATTATATTGTATTACATGTATAGTACCAGCACTGTTAATGTCTTCAATTGTCTTTATTATTTTACTGTGTGAATATGTTTTATGCTGCCTTACCGCAAAAATAATTTCCTTTTGTTGAACAAGAAAGATCTGAACTGAACTGACATTTTTCCCTCAATGCACACTGAACTAGTGGAGTGTTTAATGTGTTTGTATAGCATTCAGTACACTTACTCCACTGTCCAGCGCTGTTGCCGTCTTTTGTGATCTCCCAGCTGAACACAGCGTTCACTTTTTTGACCAACTCTGAGCCTGAGTCTTTAATACGACGGCCGATCTCTGCAAACACCAGCTCACTCTGAAGGCCCCCTCCCTACACAAAGGGAGAAGCAGATATTTGGAGGTCTATTTTCATGTCACAGGTTTGTCAAAAGTAAGAATATATTTTGCAGAACTTCAAGGAAAATAGCTTCAGGGCTCCATGAAAGACTTTTATAAAAAGAAAAGAAAGATTGTTGTTTGAATTGAGCATTTTCAGACTGACGTACTTGAGTGAGATTTTCTGGAGAAGCCTCTGATGCGCCATGTAAATCCACATAAGCCCCAGCTAGCACGACGGCACCCGTCTCCTTCACCTGGACGAAAGAGAAGATCAGAACCACGCATGCAGAACATTCACAAAAGAACAGAAAACAGCACTGAAATGATGGAGTCAGACTCATTTATCCACAAATCTGTTATAAAGATTATAATAATCCACATGAAATGAAATACTGACTTTGCACTGGATGTGAACTCTGTTGCCTTCCTTCCACATCTCAGTCTGTAGTGACTGACCCGGCACCACCGGCTGTGCAAAGCGAACCTGAGAAAGAGAGACAGGATTAAGAGCATGGATGGATTACTGCACGGGAACAGGCTCAGGGGCCCAAAGTGTCAGGCCCCCCGCGGCCTTCCCTTACAGAATGCCACTCAAAGAGACATGCACCGACCCGGAAAAGACTCCAGCTGACCCCAAAGAAACATAAAACGACTACAAAGAGACAAAAAGACTACAAAGACACCAAAACAGCTGCAAAGAGACACAAAGAGACTCACAACAACTATGAAAAGAGGAAAAAACACAAAGAAACACAAAACAACAACAACAAAAAAGACACAAAATGACCACAAAGACACACAGAACCACAGATAGATGTGTAACGACTACAAAGATGCAAAACAACAACAAAAAAAGGCTTTTGAATCCACCCATGATTAAGAGAGGGTGGTGGAGTTGATGGATCTTTTAACCAGACATGCTAAATCATTTATCAAGCATTTGAGACTAATAGTTTCAGTTTAAAAAATCCCCAAATTAATGCTGCAAATTCTCTCAAATTACCCGTTCACACGTCAATAAACATGGTTCTAGCAGGAGGCACGGGTAAAATGTATGATAGGGTTTAAATCACAGGTACTGCTTACCTTGATAGCCTTGAATCTGGACGGGTCGTTGTCGGCAAACTGCTTGAGAACGTGTCTCGCAGCAAAGCCAAATGAGCACAAGCCATGCAGGATAGGAGCCTTGAAGCCTGGTCAAAGAGCATTTTTGAGTGAAACATGTTTAAGTATAAATTAGATCAAAACACTTCACTTGACCTAAAATACCAGGGAAAGATTTAGTCCTGACCGAAATAAATTCAGACATTTTTGATGGAAAACGACACCCATCAAGCCACAGATGTACAGACGCTCACCTCCCATGGCAGCAAAGCTGGGGTCTATATGAAGAGGGTTCCAGTCTCCACTCAAACGGTACAAGGCCGCCTGTAACCGCAGGGGAAACATATTGTTTAGATCTATATCTAATTCATAAACCCCTGAACTTTCCATACACAGATGTGGGATGAAATTAAATTATCATGACGGCAATAGAGACACCTAAAATAAGAATGTCTTTGAAGTGATACAGTTGCAGTCATTTAAATTGCTCAAAGGGATTTCGTTTTTTATTCACCCTTTTTTTATTTTCTGCTGCATCATACAGTCAGTGTTCTTTTTTTTTTTTTTTTTCAACACATCTCCACATTTTGTCTAAAGGTTATTTCAGAGGCACAAAACGTCCTATTTTCACCCACATATTCATCAATGCAGCTGATTTATTCTGCAGCTAAACCCACACAGACTCACTCACTTGGTCTCTTGTGGTGGAATCAATCACCACAGCATCTGGTGCCCGTTTAGGTGGAGGCAGAGGAGGCTGAAGGAAACAAAACAAATCAAATATGAGGCAGTAATAACTCCCCGTGTCTAATTTTGTAACTCAAACATGGAATACGTACTTTGCTTTTCTCAGAGGTTCTGCTCCCTCCAAACCCTCCAGCTCCGACCACAAACACTGAAAACTGGTTGAAGCAGACCAGCTCGTCGCCGCTGTAGGTGTTCACTGAAAAGCAGCACGAATGTGGCATTTAAACTATATTTGTGGCTACGGGGGGGGGGGGGACTGCCTTTTTGTGAGCAGGTGCCTGATTTGTTCGTATGTTGAGCACAAGCACGAGGACGCACACATGGCTGCGCACAAGTATGTGACGATGCGGTATTCGGCTCGGAAATGTAGTCGAGTAGAAGTATTGAGAAGTAAAAAAGGGAATGTCACAGTTTTAAATACAATAGAATCTCCTTTACTCTTTTTTCAATCAATAAGCTTTGAGCCGATGTCTCATTGCGTTTCAGAATGCTCAACTCAGCATCGATACTCAACACAATTCCATGACATTACGTATAACAACAAACACAGTGAGGAGAGCGCCTGATTCAGTCTCCTTTCCTCCTTACAGCACATTTATAGTAAAATTAGAGCAGGAGAAAACAGCTATGTGGAGGCCGACTGTGAAGAGACAATTAGCAGCTGTCAGGAAGAATCAAATCCAAATTATTGTGGACGTACTGGCTGGTTAATTTCATTAGGTCAATTTAAAATACAACCAGGCACAAATACAAACAAAGCCGCTTCTGCAGGACGTTACTGTGATGTGTTGTCTCACCCAGAAATAACTTTGCTTTCACTCTGGGAGGATAACAGAAGCTGACTGGTTTAGTGTGTATAAAGAAATCACATCCCTGTGTGAATCCTAAGGGAACCTCAGGTCCCATGTTATTTGTTTTAAGTCGGATTAATTATAGATCAGAGTGGTTCTAATATCATCCATCTCTATAGAATTGTCAAACAAAAGTATGAGCTGTTCTCAGTCCATTATTTCAATCCCTGCAGACACAGACTGAAATTTAACTTTCATTAATTCAGCCTGAGAGGCAACTTTCAGGAAAAGACACATTAAAGTGATGAAAACAAATGAATGTGGAATAAATACACTACATGATAAAAGTTTTGCACCCTGGAGGGAAAAGAAACTCACCATCCAAGAGGATGAGGGCTCCAGATCCTTTGTCCAACACGTCTGCTACGGTGGTCTCAGAAGTAAGTTCACCTGAAAAGATATTTCATCCATTCTACTTCAATACTGTATCGTACTTTAGTTCTGTAATGCAGTACACACGACTGCACCTAGCCACACTGTATGCCTCACTTGTGTCATCATTATGTCCGAGTCACAGAGCTCAGCGTCCCTGACTGTCCATAAGGTCACTTAAAGGGAAACTTTTCAACCTGGACCCTATTTTCCCACGTTTTTGTGTTTTATGGGAACAACACTTTTTGAAATTGGTCCAGTATTGTGCGAGAGCGGCCCGAAACGGGCTGCAACGTGCGACTGCGCCCCGCTGATGTACGTCCACTAAAAGTGCTTGTTTTTGCCACAGATTATAAGTGTCTGGCAATATTATAGAAAGGGCCCTACAGAGAAATAAAACATTTTTCTTTACCTTTCGCTTGATCCGGACTGTTTGTTTCTGTGTCTAACCAAGTCTCGCTCAAGGAGAAGTCTCGTTCTGAAATCTCA
>JAOVVB010173603.1:0-11384 GCA_028570985.1 Heterobranchus longifilis | reverse complement strand
GTGCGATGGATCGCGTACCAACCAATAGGGTGTCGGAATGGTATGTTTATACTTCTCATCCAACCACAATCAAATTCAATCTATCCAGATGGCGCGATTTATCCGGATGTTTTTTGTGTTTGTTTGTTTTTTGAATAACAAGCTGAAATAAAATAGGAGTAACGAGGCTATTTTTAAAATGTAAGGAGTAGAAAGTACAGATAATTTTGTGAAAATGTAAGGAGTAGAAGTAAAAAGTCGGCTGAAAAATAATTTCTCCAGTAAAGTATAGATACCCAAAATGTATACTTAAGTAAGGTAACGAAGTATTTGTTACTTGACACCTCTGGTGGCCACTGTACAAGCCTCTGTTATGATCTAGGGTTGCTTCAGTTGGTCAAGTCTAGAAGTCAGCTGATGACCTGAATATACTGATTATACACATTTTTTTCCCTGATGGCACAGTCATATTCCAGACTAGGCTGTAAAAGAGTGGTGATGGGAGCATAAGGAATTATTTTTTATAAATGAATTGGTCACCAAATTGCATGCCATAATCAAAGCTAAAGAATGGTAGAATTACTTATTATACTATATATAATGCAGGCACTGTATGCCACATTTATGTATTAAGAGTGATTTATGACCAAACAAATAACTTCTCAATGTATGGCTGTCATAAAGGTATGACCACAGTGTCAAAGTACATTTATGGTATCTTTTGTCAGCTGAGCTACAGTGAAATTAATAATGTGACTAAGTGGGGAAACAGCACCTCAGCACTTTCTTAATCTTACTGAAATTGTAAGGAAAGGTAATTTTTATGTCCACAAAGAATGATAAGATGATGATCTAAATGAAAAAAAAATAACACTCAGATAACTGTCAGCTGAGGAAAATGGTCTATGTGATTTAAAAGTGAATTAAAATGTCACTCATTTTAGTAAAGATTTATCAAATTATCCACATTTCCTAGCTTATCAACTACATAATTCCACAACTGCTTATTAGTGTTGATTATTAATTAACTTAAGAATATGACCCAGCATGCCAGAATAATTAACAACTGATCATTACCAAGGGGATTTCATTTAAATAACTGAGAAAATGTAAATGTAAAATGTGACGATTTAAATATATAGGTGGAGAAAGATTTTATTCGCTTTTTGTACCTCCCAAAAAGTCACAAAGGGACTGTAAGAGTCTTTAAAATTACTGTCATTAAAAAGTGATCAGTTAGTGGTAAAGTGCTCGCCCTATCATCCGGAGATTCAAGTTCGATCCCCAGGTGATGCTGTAACCTCTTGCAGCCGGAGGTCTAGAGAGAGCTGATTGGCCAAGCTCTCTCAGAGGAAAGGGATGAGAGGTATTTAGTGCTCCCACATAAATCACGGCTCTACAGCCAACCAGGTGCGTCTGTGAGCTCACGCAAGCGGAAGGAGCGGATAACGCTGTCCTCCCAGTGTGTTACGCCGCTCCCAACGGTGCGCGAGCGAGCAATTCGAAAAAAAGCGGTCAGTGACGTCACGTTGTTCGGAGGAAACACGAGATAGTCTTCGGTCCTCCCGATTAAGGTGTCGTACCTTAATGTGGGAGCTCCTAGTGACGGGGAGGAATTGGACATGACTAAAAATAGGGAGAAAATCCTAAACCTAAAAAAAAAAAAAAAAAGTAATCAGTTACATTACATGGTTACTTTCTGATTAGAGTACTTTTCCATTGCAGACAATGAAAACTCCTTTATGATTCCTCATGCATGTTGTTTTAGTCAAGACCTTTATAATGATTCTACCATCATCACTTAAGTTTGGCCCATAATCTGTTAACTACTAATACTCCTATCTCTCCTACGCGGTTTCGCGCAATGGTCTTAACTACGGTTCATCATGATTCACCGCGAGTTGTGGCGCTGTAATTAGGTTTCCATCTTTCCGCGCGTCGGCCCTCCCATAGTTAAACCGCATAGGTGAGATAGGGGTATAACAGCAGAAATAACGGGGGGGGTTATCGGGGGCGAGGCTTGTAGGACGACTTTCACACACACACACACACACTAACGGATTGTGAATGCCTGCTGTCTGGCTCATGGATTACATAAATTGTCTGAATAATGGTTTACATTTTTGAAAAAAAATAACTAAATAACTGAGTACAGTGGAATCTTGGATTACGAGCATAATTCATTCCAGAAGAGGGCTCATATTTGCAGCTTGCTCTGTTCCCTTCTTCTCACTTTGTATATAACCCAGTTACAAAAAAGTTGGGACAGTATGGACAATTAAAACTAAAAGTAATCTGTAAAGTCTTTTTACCCTGTCCTAAATTGATAATGCTATAAAAACACATTATTTGATGATTCACCATAAATGTATGCACTCCTTTCAAATCTGGTAGCTGTAACATCCCCCCAAACATTAGGACAGGGTCAATTTAGGACTAATAATGACGTGACAAGCTGAAATTACAGGGTGATGGGAAACAGGTGCTGTTAAACAGGTATAAAAATTATTATAGTATACAAGGAGTTTCAGAAAAGGCATAGTCCTTCTAGAGCAAGGATTGGGTGAGGCTTACTGGTTTCCCAACAAATGCACCAACAAATTATCCATTACTTTCAGTGAAGACCATCATTGTGAGGACCATCATTCTGAGGCAAAGGAGTAAAAATAAATGCTAAGGAGCATTCTAGGAAAGTTAGAAATTAAGTAATAGAATTTCACAAACAAAGAATTGTATATAAAAATCATATCTAAGGGGTTCGACCTTCCAATTAAAATTAAAACTAAAGAAAACTGAAAACAAAAAAACAATCAAAGCTTCTCTGTCTCCTCAAGACAGTACAGAGCTTTGAAAACTGAAGAGAAATGCTCTCGTCTGCTCACGACGAAGTTATCCCTTTAACCCTTACGGAAAAAAATATTTGCCAATATATTGTAAAATATAATGCAATATATTAAATAATACATTTCCATATATGGGAAACTAGTGCTTATATTAATTAATATTTTCAATATATATTGTGTGAATCGACTATGTATGGATAAATATATATTGCAATGCAGACAAAAAACGTCTTTGAAACTTGAATGAGATTTCGCCGTTTTCTGCATCTTCTCAAAGGTGTCTCAAATAGGCCTCATTACATCTAAATCTCAGAGATAGTTTATTTTTGTCTTGTGTGAGACTCACATATACAGAAATGAGCCATTTTTGAAACTTGAATGAGATTTTAGCTGTTTTCTCAATCTTCTCAAATGTGCCTCAAATATGGCTCATTATCTCTAAATCTCAGAGATAGTTCATATTTGTCTTGTGTGCGACTCACATATTTATTGTTTCCTCAAAGCAGTGTTTCCCACACAAAGTATACAGTACTTGTAAACTGTGTATTTGGGTTTTTTGATATGTCATGTAGAATTAAACTCATCATTACTTGTATACATTTACATTTTACTACTTCTTACTACATCAAATGACGATGCAAAAATGTAGACCAAAAAATGCGCATATTACAGTATATTATGTCCTTGATATAAAATGTATGTTTGCTGACAGAGGGGGTTTTCATCACGTGTCACTTTATTTTAGATTGCATGGGTTAATGTGGGCATTCTTCTACTTATTATAAAATATACTAAGGCAAAAAACTTTTAGCTGAAAATTACACAGCTTACATTTGTTATTAAATTGCAAAAGGAATTCAAAATCTACCTGTGGTTTAGCATGTGAATTAGCATGTCTAGGTAACTAACACTAGTGAGGTTGAAAGTTGTTGTTTCGTTTTTTGTTTGTTTTTTTAATGGTAAAAATCAGTCAGTTGGTTACAGTATTATTATTAGGCTGGTCCTAACTTAACCAGTGTGATTTGACATATTAAGTTACTTTTTACCTTTTCTTTAAAAAAAAAAAAATGTTACTGCGTGATCAGTTTTGAGAACCAGTAGTTTTATTATAGACAGTTAAGTGTTTAGTATTAGTTACCAGAACATGTAACTAATGTAATAGGGAAATTAGTTAATTATATTCTATAAATAAAGACCAATACGTTTGTTTGTGGAAAGGTTATCTTGGTAATTATATACACTTTACTTTAACTGGGTTCTTTTGAGAAGCATGCCACCTCAGAAACCTTAAAGGAGAACAAGAATCTCAACAAAGAAACTGCAGGAGAAGATGCCGGAGTCTCCGTAAGCACCAAGCTCATGAGCAAGCTCAAGCCCACCTCTTAACCTTCAGACATGAGCTCGATTTACAAATTAGTGGTAATAGCAAACTGTAATATTGTTAATATTGTTAACCTGCTGGGTTTAAGGTTGTGGTGGACAGAGGTCAGTATGGACACTGACTGGTCGCAGGTGGTGCTTGTTGTGGCTCATCACTGTATGCTGTTAATTGAGGATTTTTTATATGTTCAATAAAACTATAATATTTCTCATTTGTGTTTCATGCATCTCACTTATATCTGGCTTTAATCTCATTATGGTTTTGTCTATGGCTCATTTGCATAAACAAATAATCCATTAGCATATTGCATAAGCATATTGTAAAAATAATATAAAGAAATAGATATATTTAATCAATTTTAATATATTATGAAGTACTGTATATTGTCAAATATAAAATTACATACATTAAGGTATATATTTAAATATACTTCTTAATATATTAAAAGTTCAATGTATCCTTATGTATTTTTCAATATATAGTAAGTTATTAATACAATATATTATTCTGTATATTGCGAATATATTTTGGGTCATAACACTAAATCATTAAATATATTGACAGTTAATATATATAGAGAAATACATTTTCTTTGCATAAGGGAAGGGTCTTATATCTTAATTATTATATCTTTTCACTTACTTAACTGAGAGTGTACACTTATCACGTTGCGTGCTGCTCTCTCTCTTTTCAGACGCAAGCTCTTTTAGTTGACTTGATCTTTGACTTTAGCTCTGTACCATTCCGAAGTATACTTCACAGGGTGCTCCCTACTCCCTGCTCCGTTTGCAAGGAATGTCGGTGAAGGGAACATCCCTCTGAAAACTCCACCATTTGGAACACCCTGCGAAGTCACCAGCGCAGACGTCACATCCACCGTGCGTTACCATGGTAACATGAGCACCTCGGATACCTGTCGCTGCTACTGTGGAAATTTCACACTACGGCCTTAAATATTTATTGAAACAAAATCTGATACCATTATAAAGCATACTATTGAAACAGAGATATATATTTTTTCAGATTACTAGCCTATATGTAACACCTGTGCCACCGCGTGCCACCCCGTTGCTCCCTGTCCGTACACCGCTGTGTTATTATGTGTTGTGTGTTTCTCTAAAGTTCATAAATTAGTGTGTTTGCCTGTTTCCCAGGACTGAATAGACTTTGAAGTTGTGGGTCTCGAACCCTGCTGAACACTCCACAGGAGGAATTAACAAAGAGATTTTAAGTTGTGTTTTTTCTGAGTTACTTTTGTGTTTGGAGAAAGATAAATAACTCGTGTGCCCACACCTGCAGCTGCGTCCGATCTTTGTGTGAGAATCATGACAGATGGACGGACCCATCAGGACAGGTGCTCCCCTGCCTGCGGAAGACACCCCGATGCACCGATATCTCAAAGTACAACAGCGCGAGATTGATAGCCTGGCACGAGCAGTTAGCGACCTAGCCCACTGTGTGAAACAGCTCGCCATACCAGGCTCTCCTTCAACCTCTCCTCACCGGCGCCCCGTGCCCTCACCACCTCGTCCCGCCCCTCCGGAAAGATATGCAGGTTATCTGGAGGGGTGCAAACGATTCATACTGACCTGGACTGGGCGGCCGCCATCTGGAGCACAGGCGGGGAGCTCACGTCCCACTACGGGAGATTCATCGAGGCCCTTACCGCCGTATTTGACCATCCCGATCAAGGCCGGTCTGGAGAACAACGGCTACTGAGGTTGCGTCAAGGGAACACTCCAGTCGCCGAATACGCGTAAAGTTTCGCGTGATGGCTGCGGAGAGCAGCTGGTGCAAGAAGAGTCCCTTAGCCAGGTTCCGAGATGGACTTCAGCTGGAGGTACAACTAGAGCTCGCGTGCCGGGATACTGGCCTGACTCTGGACGAAAGCATTAACCTGGCTATTAAGTTAGACCAGCACCTTCGAGCCAGCGCCACCGATTACCACCAAGGGCGACGACGAAACGGCATGACTACAGCCTCAGCAAGCCTTCTCCAGACTCCGGTGAAGCGGCCCTTCCGGAACCCATGGACGTGAGTACTTTCCGCCTCTCGGCAACGGAGAGAAAAAGGAGACAAGCATCGGGGTTATGTACTCATCACCCATTTTGTTTGAAAGCACAAGTGTCATTTAATAATCACGTTTTGTCTGTTTTCCCCCTAATAGATTCCGGGTCGGCTGGGAACTTCATCTCATCTGCTCTAATTTACTCGCTGCGAGCTCCTGTGTCGAAGCTCCCATGCCCGATATCCATTAAGGCTCTGGATGGTTGTGATTTGGAACAATCGCCTATTGATATAATTTCAGCGCCCCTACGGTTAACCTTCCCCGATCATACTGAGGAGTAAAAGATCATTCCAGCGTGCTAGGTCTCCCCTGGCTTAGCTCCCACAATCCCAATTTCGATTGGGCTAATTCACGCGTCAGATCTTGGGCCCCTAGATGCGCTAAATTATGCAAACCGCCGGCATTGACGGTCCAAACCACTACCACTGAAAGTCTGAATGCCCATGTAACCATCAGTGTACCATCCGAGTATGCGAAATTTAAGGATGTTTTTAGTTTTAGGGCAGCCGCACAACTTCCCCCTCACCGTACGTGGGACTGCGCGATAGAGCTTTTGCCGGGGAAAGCACCACCTTGCTCACGTATTTATCCATTGTCAGTGGCAGAAACCAGGGCCATGGAGGAATATGTGAGCGAGGCACTCCGGCAGGGGCTCATCAGCAGGTCCACGTCTCCCGCGTAGGCAGGTTTTTTTTTTTAGAGAGAAAAAAGGTGTGGGTTTATGACTCTGTATTGATTGATTACCGTGGGCTCAATGCAGTAACAATGAAATACAAGCACCCACTGCCACTGGTACTGGCCGCTATCGACCAACTCCGAGGCGCCTCCATTTTCACTAAACTCGATCTCCGCCTCCGCAGCGCATATAATCGCGTTCGTGTGCGTAAAGGCGATGAATGGAAGACTGCGTTTAGCACTACATCTGGGCATTACCAATATAACGTGATGGCATATGGACTGGTAAACGCACCTGCGGTGTTTCAGGGGTTCATGAATGACGTGTTTCGGGATATGTTTAACCTTTTTGTCATAATGTACCTGGATAATATCCTAGTATATTCACGGTCATATTCAGAACACGTCCGTCATGTGACAGCCGTCCTTCATCGCCTACGCAAACACGGGCTCTATGTGAAGGCAGAGAAATGCGAGTTCCACAAGCAGGAGGTAGCATTTCTCGGCTATTGCATAGGACCACTGGTGTTTGAGATGGAGGCGACCAAGGGCGCGGCGGTGCAACAATGGCCGGAACTCAAGTCAGTTAAGGCGCTACAGAGGTTTCTGGGGTTTCTTGGCTCACCCTTGTGCTTTCTTCTCTCGGAAACTAACACCTGCCGAGCGAAACTACGATATCGGCAACAGAGAGCTGCTAGCAGTAAAAACGGCATTAGAGGAGTGGCGACACTGGCTGGAGGGGGCTAAACACTCGTTCACGGCACTCATTGATCACCGTAATCTGGAGTACCTCCAACAAGCGAAAAGACTTAACTTGCGACAAGCCCGATGGGTGTTGTTTTTCACGCGTTTTCGATTTATCATCACGTACTGCCCCGGCTCTAAGAATGTAAAGCGGATGCCCACGCCTAGGAACTGTCATCCGGATCGAGCATATGTACTGGAGTCAACCTGCGAACGAGTAACGATAGAGGCTCATTCTAGCCTATCATCCGGACACCCCGGCATCGCTCGCACTTACAAACTACTAGAACCAAAGTTCTGGTGGCCAAAAATGTGGGAAACCGTGAAAACAGTGGTTTTGTCTTGCACTATTTGTGCGACTACTAAAAGCCCACGTTGCTTACCGGTTGGAAAATTAATGCCCCTACCAACACCGAACAGACCGTGGTCCCACATTGCGTCCCACATCCCCATATTTTCGATCGTGGTCCTCAATTCATCGCCAGGGTCTGGATGGCTTTCTTTCAGAAATTGGGGACCACAGTTAGCCTAACGTCGGGCTACTACCCCGAGTCGAACGGACAGGCAGAGCGGACTGTCCAAGAACTCGGGAGATATCTCAGAGCATACTGTAGCAGTCGACAGCATGAATGGGCAGACTGCTTAATCTGGGCAGAATACGCACAGAACTCGCTACGCCACTCCGCTACCGGCCTAACACCGTTTCAGTGTGTGCTAGGGCATCAGCCCCCGCTATGTCCTTGGGATGCCACTCCCACTGATGTACCCATGGTGGATCAGTGGTTTAAGAGAGCGGAAAAAGTATGGGAGGACGCACACACCAAGATCTCCCAAGCAGTGTGGCGATTCAAAAAATATGCCGATAGACGCCGAAGGGAAAGTCATCTGCTCCAGGTAGGCGATCGGGTGTGGCTCTCGACACGGGACCTTCACCTTAACCTCCCCTGCAGAAAACTCTCTCCCAAATACATTGGCCCCTTCCTGATAATCTCACAAATAAACCAGGTATCATATAAATTAAAACTCCCTGCACACTTACACATTAACCCAGTGTTCCATGTTTCTCTTCTCAGGCCGGTGGTCCGGGGCCCATTAGACGAAGGAACAGCGGAACCTTTGCTCCCTGGGGCTGTGGAAATAGAGGGCGCCCCCACGTTCAGGGTCAAAGAACTACTGGACTCACGGAGGAGAGCAGGTTCCCTTCAATATCTGGTAGAGTGGGAGGGGTACGGTCCGGAGGAACGGAGCTGGGTTCCGGCCCGAAACATCCTGAGTCAAGAACTGATTGAGGAATTCCACAGAGCACGGCCGGATCTCCCGGCACCGTGACTACCGGGCCGTCCTGCCCGCCGGCGATCCCATCAGTCTGGCGGGTCCTCGCTCCCTCCGGCAACACGAAGAGGGTGCCCACGCCTCCCTCGGGAAGCCGGTCCTGAGGGGGGGTACTGTAACACCTGTGCCACCGCGGCCTCAGGGAAAAAGATCTGGCTCTCCGGACTACTGAGCCGCCACTTTGTCTCCCCCTAGTGTGTCTGCATGTGTATGTGTCTCACTGATATCACTAAAGTAGATTCACCTGTGTCTCCCTTGTGTGCTACCCTACTTAAACCAGCCGACCCCCTAGCTCCCTGTCCGTCCACCGTTGTGTTATTATGAGTCGTGTGTTTCTCTACAGTTCATAAATTAGTGTGTTTGCCTGTTTCCCAGGACTGAATAGACTTTGAAGTCGCGGGTCTCAAACCCTACTGAACACTCCACAGGAGGAATTAACAAAGAGACTTTAAGTTGTGTTTTTTCTGAGTTACTTTTGTGTTTGGAGAAAAATAAATAACTCGTGTGCCCGCACCTGCAGCTGTGTCCGATCTTTGTGTGAGAATCATGACACTATATAATACTAAGGATTGCTTGATTAAGTTAAAATGTAAATTTTTGGGTCTTTTTAATATGATGTCATCCTTGATAATAAGGATAATAAATATTTAAATCCTTTTTTGACCTCCATTTTTTCACGCAGTTCCCTTTGAACTAAACATTTTTGCTCCCTGCGGTTTAGAATCAAACTTAACATGGTTGAACACCCTTCAGGTACTTCAGGCTGTTTGGAACGCACCTTGTGTCTTTGTGCCCTAATACCGGAGCAATGTCCTTTCTACCTGGTACTACCTAATGACTGCATACCGTGTGCCGGTTTCCATGGGCCTAAATAGACACGCTGCCCGGGGTAGGGCATCTTCGCCAATTGCTCCCACGGTGCCATCACCTAGCAACCACGTGTGAGGGTCACCGCAGATTAGCCTGTTTAAATTTGCCTATTCTGAGCAGCGCAGTACATTTACTTGTGGATCTGCCCCTCGGAAAACTTGTGTCTTTACAGGATACATTCCTTTACAGTTCAGAGTGGTTAAATTTAAAAGCATAATGACGTTGTTGACCTTTAATGAACGTAACTATAGTGCAATTACTGTGCAAACTAAACTGTAACTGAAAGAACTGTAATAATAAATCCTCAGTTAAAAAAAAAAAATCAGACAAACTATATATAAATTTAAAGGCTATGAGGCTGATCCGTTCCAAAGCAGCTTTTCAACTTTAACTAGCACCACGCACAAAGCTCAGTGTTTGCCGGGTGATGTATTACAGCTTGAAAAGTCTACAGACAACACGCTACATCTGCTGGGCTTCCAGCTGTTCAGAGCGGATCATAAAAGCAGAACCAGCAGGACAGCAAGGCGGCAAGACATTACTGATACATCTGTACGCCAACAGTGAAAGTTGGCGTACAGATGTAACAGAGATGAAGAATATGTGCTGTCCCAATCTAGAAGTGCTCTTCATCAAATGTAAGCTTCTCTATTTCACTACGGAAGTTTGCCTTGTGAGTGTTCTAGTGTTCTAGTGAGTGTTTACAATTCTCCACAAGCATGTGTAAACGCAGCGCTGCAACAGCTGGCTGATCAGATCACAAATAAGGAGCAACAACAACCAGACTGTTATAATTACTCTTGGTGACTTTAACAAAGAAAACCTCACATGTGAACTGCCTAAACTCAAACAACACATTACATGCTACTACCACTAGAGACAAAAACATTTGCTTTGCAATTATTTCACCGCGAATGTATTATAGGTAATATATACATAATATGAAATTTATGTAGAGTTCATCAATAATTTAAGTATTTGTTTATTTTTATACTTTTTTTTCCTATCCTCTTAATGAGATCATTTGTGTCATTAGTGTTAGCCTAGATAAAAACATTTGAATACAAAACGGTTAAGTTTTAAGTATAGTTAAATATCTTAGTTTATATCACAATTGCAATATGTGTCAAATAATCGCAATAAATATTGTAGCGAAGGGGAATAGAAACACTGAAATCACTTTCCATAAACACCTTATTTACTTTTTAATTACAAGTGCACAATGAACAGCATTTCTTTAATGCAAGATATACTCAGGTGCGCAGGAGGTTCAGAAGTTCTAGGGTGCCTAGTACCTTCATATACAGTACATCCGGAAAGTATTCACAGCGCATCACTTTTTTCCACATTTTGTTATGTCACAGCCTTATTCTAAAATGGATTAACAAAATTTTTTTCCTTAGAATTCTACACATAACACCCCATAATGACAACATGAAAAAAGTTTACTTGAGATTTTTGCAAATTTATTAAAAATAAAAAAATTGAGAAA